>JAQGAZ010002619.1:0-16447 GCA_034692225.1 Polydesmus complanatus
AAAAAAAAAAAAAAATTTCAGAAAAAAATTTTTAAAAAAAAAAAAAAAAAATTGCTGAAAAATTTGTTAAAAAAAAAAAAAAATTTTTTAAAAATGAAATTTTTCAAAAATATAATTTACAAAAAATTTTTTCCCAAAAATAAAATTTTTAAAAAGCGAGGTTAAGTTGTCTAGTGCATAAAGCTTCAGCCCGACTTTTAGCTTTTTATAAGTTTTTTTTTTTGTTCTTAATATTAAATAAAACAAAGTTTTAATTTTGAAATCATTAAATTCTAAGTTTATACAAGTAAAAATAAATAAAAAAAATTCTAAATTAAAATTTGAATAAATTCGTTTTACCTGAATAACATGGCTGCAGAAGAAGGAGAGTGTTGTCGGTGGAGATGAATGTAGTCGAATAAGTGATCGCTTTCTTTATACCACTCACATTGACCTCTTGATCTCACTCTGCGTCCAATCACAGAGCAGAAGGAAGAGAGAGATGTTGTTGCTGAGGAAGTTGATGAATTGATTTCCATCTGTTCCTCATCACGCGCCTGCGCCTTGTACCGGAAGTGACGTCATATACTTAAAATATTATATTTTAATGACTTTCGATTTAATTATTTCTAAGAAAATGTAATTAAAAAGAAAAAGCTTTTAGTAAAGGTCAAAGGGCACAAACACATCAAACTCTCTCTCATAGCAAAGTGCATGGAGAGAGAGACACACGAGGTTCACTCTGCGTCCCTCACATTCAAACCAATGATATATAATACTGCCCTCCCCCACCGCCCCCCTTTCCTTTCCCGCTTTTGACTTACGAGAAGAAATTTAACGATTGAGAGATAAGAAACTTTGAAAAACAGAGATATTCAATTTCATTTTAAATCTCCAATTGCTTTAGCATTGAAGTTCAATCTTTGACCTCTCATCTTCCTTCCTCCTCCGCCTACGCCTACGCTCTATTACGTCATCTGCTATCGCGTGGAAATGTATAGGCTATACTCTTATTATTCTTATTTTGGGGTGCGAGCGTATTTGTTCAGAGTTAAATAGAGACGACTATTTTTTTTTTAATTAAGTTAAAATTTTTTTTTTATATTTTTTTTCGTTTTTTTTATTTTTATTAGCGGTAATTTTTTTCTTTTTTTTTTTTTATTAAAATTTTTTTAATTTATTTATTAATTTTTTTTTTTTTTTTTTAATTATATTTTTTTAATTTATATTTTAATTTTTTTTTTTTTTTTTTAATTTTTTTTTTTTTTTTTTTTAATTAGATTTTTTTCATTTATATGTTCATTTTTTTTTTTTTTTTTATAGTATTTTAGTATTTTTTCGAATTACACTGTATTAATATTTTTGTTTTTTGAATTTATATTTTTCGGGTTCTGAAAAATTTTTAATTTATGTAAGTTAATTGATTTCTTTTTATTATGTTTTTTTTTTTTTTAAAGTTTTTTTTTTTTAAAGTTTTTTTTAAAGTTTTAATTCTGTTTTTTTTTTTTTTTTTTTTTTTAAATTTAGGGAGAAATTGTCTACTTCCATTTTGCTTTTTATTTCCTTTGGCTTCCGGTATCCGCACGAATAATTGATTGGAGTTGGTAAGTCTGAAATTTTTACTATACCGGTAATATTTTAAAAGTGCAGGTGTGCCTGGGCACACTTCACGCGTCTCGTCTATCTACGTCACGTAATCGCACGACTTTTCGAACAGCTCTCGCGTTTAGCATGCGCAGAATGCAGATACGTCTGAGAGACTTTAGGATAGTAAGGATACACTATCCTTCAATAGCGTTATTCAGGGAAAAAAAAAAAAAAAAACAAACAAACAAACTTAAGTTTTATTTAAAAAATAATAACAACAATATATGGAGGAATAAAATTTGACATAAAGTGGCCCTTCATCTTAATGGCCCCATCATCTATCATCAAAAAGGAAATAGTCAATTGGTCCACTGTCATATCGGTACATTTTTAATAATTATAAATTAATTCCGCAAAGTTTTCCACTTTTCGATAGCTTTTTCCACTAATTCGTGTTTACTGTTGACATTGGCCACCTCACTTCCGCTGTCCAGCAACAGAGATTTCAATTGAAATATGTTCATGTTGCGGATTTGCTCTTCATCCTCGACGGCTTTAAGACTAACCACTCGGGCGCCACCTCTACCCGTTGTCACGGGTTTTGTTAGGCGATTGGATACCACGATGACCACTTCCGGTAGTTGTTGTTGCTTATTATTATTTTTACTATTGGTTTCCGCTTGGCGGTACAATCGACGTAATTCCTCTATCATTTCTTCTCTCTTAAACAAAGTTTCCGCTTGGCTTTTGACGTTGAGTTGGCGCAAGATTTTGCGCATTTGTAGAATGTCCATGCGCTCGATGGCCTTTTCATTGGGTACGTTCGATAACAAAACCTTAGCCGATTGTTCGTTTAACGTTTCGTTTTTGATGGTAATGGATGCGGGTTTCACCTCGAGCGGCGTTTTGTTGACTATATTGATGGACGTCGGCTTTATCTGAGTCGAATCTCGACGATGGGGGGCGTGGTGGACATTGGCGATTACGGTGATTTGCGTTGGGGGTTTGGCTATTTCCGTTGCTGATTTTGATATTTGATTGGAATCTCGTCGATTAGCGCCATGGACATTGGCGAAAATCGAAGTTTCCGTGGCGGGTTTGGCTATTTCCGTCGTAGATTTCGATGTTTGATTGGAATCTCGTCGATTGGAATTTAAGACATTAGCGAAAAGTGGCGTTTCTGTAGTTGGTTTCGCTATTTCCGTCGTTGATTTTGATATTTGATTGGAATCTCGTCGATTGGGCCCGTGGACATTAGGGAAATTAAGCGTTTCCGTGGGGGCTTTCCACATTTGATTGGAATTTCGTCGATCAAACGCCGCGTCCAACATCAACAGCTTGGCTAAATTAGAACTGCGGCCATCTAAACCGGAAGTGGTGGTGGTGGGTATATTGGAATCCCTTCTATCCGGCAATGGCTTAATAGGTACAATTGTCATGTCTAACTTAGCTGGGTTTAAAATTTGTTGGGATTCGCGACGCTCAATGGACACTACATCCGGCGCAGATTTAATTAGTTGTCTATTCAAGGCTTCGGTCATCCAGGGTTTTGGTTGATTGGTTTCCCTTAAAGTTATTTTACTCCAATTATTATTTTGTGGTTGATGCACTTCCGGTAATACTGTTTTCGGCCTATTCTCAACTTTGTCAAAAATTGCGATATTTTCATTCCGTTTAACTTCCGGTTTGTTAATTTTATTGAAGGATGGCGACGGATTAATTTCAATGACGGTCTTTTCTTCGTTGTTTTGAATAATCTCCATCGATGGCCTCTTGTCAATTGACGATGGACCATCTACTTTGTTCATCTTGGATATGATGTCACGGATGCTGTTGATGATGGGCGTTTCGTCCACTGTCTTCCAAGCGGACGTTTTTGGTCCGTCAGAGGTTGGCGATTGTACCTGCCCTTTGGATTTCCACGATTGGAGTTTGGACTCGAACTTGGCTAAGGAACGTTGTTCATCGAAAGTCAATTTTCGACGTTGCTGAATGTTCTTCAAGATCTTGGCATCCACTTCCGATATCTCATCCATTTCCTGTTCATCATTATTCCGAGGAGTAGGAGTAAATGCGTTGTTTTTGTTCAACCAAGATGGCGTCTGCAGACTTTCCGCGGAAGCAACTTCCGGCCGAGTGTACGTGTTGGGTTTGGGTGGATCTTTGAAGCGGTTTGAAATCATTTCCGTCGGAGGTGAAGTGGGTTGGGGCCAATTGTCGTCGTCAGAGTCCGAATCGGGAGAGGACAATGGTGAGGTCTTGGACAGCGTGTGTTTGGGGCTATTGTCCGCTTGGATGCCTTCGTCTATCTCATCGTCCGCTTCGTAGTGGGTCATTTGGTGGTCGTCGTACAGTTTGTTGCTGCTGTCCTCTCTGGAGATTTCGTGGACGATTTGGCTGTGGAGACTGGAGCGGTTCTTCAGAGGATCCACCACCTGGCTGACTGCGTGGGTTTTCACGGAAGTGGATCTATTGATTTTGGTGGCGGGTTTTCCGTTTGAACGTGGAGTGGCCATCTGCAATAGAAATGTTTCGTTAATGGTCATCATAAATCATTTGAATTTGAAAAGAGCTTGCAAATCTTTTGAGATTTAGTTTTAATGTAAATCCTTACAGAGCTAATTCTTATGAAAATATTTTCAACATGAGTGCTACTGTAAATCTTTTGAGTTGAAACTGTAATTCTGTTTAACATGACTACTATTAGTGTAAATCTTTTTAAAATGTATGATAGTGTAAATCTCTTCACCTTTAGTGTTAGGGTAAATCTTTTGAGAGTAAATCTAGCCAAGAGCATAAAATGTAAATCTTCTCAGAATAGAAACTGTAAATCTTTTCGGGACTAGATAATGTAAATCTTTTCGGGACTGAATAATGTAAATCATTTAAGACTAGGAACTGTAAATCTTTCAAAAGAAAGTGTTAGTGTAAATCTTTAAAAGGAAAACTTTAATGTAAATCTTTCAAATTAAAGTGTAAATCTTTAGAATGAAAATTTTAGACTAAATCTTTAAATCTTTAGAATGAAAAAGGTTATTGTAAATCTTTAAAAATTTAGTGTAAATCTTTAGAGTGCAAAAGTTAATGTAAATCTTTTGAATGCAAACGCTAGTGTAAATCTTTAGAATGCAAACGCTAGTGTAAATCTTTAAAAATTTAGTGTAAATCTTTAGAAATTTAGTGTAAATTTTTAAGAATTTAGTGTAAATCTTTAGAAATAAAAGTTTAGAGTAAATCCTTAAATCTTTAGAATGAAAAACGTTATTGTAAATCTTTAAAAATTTAGTGTAAATCTTTAGAGTGCAGAAGTTAATGTAAATCTTTAGAGTGCAAACGCTAGTGTAAATTTTTAAGAATTTAGTGTAAATCTTTTAAGAATTTAATGTAAATCTTTAAGAATTTAGTGTAAATCTTTAGAAATTTAGTGTAAATCTTTAGAAATTTAATGTAAATCTTTAGAAATTTAGTGTAAATCTTTGGTGAACGAATTTTATTCTAAATCTAGATTTCTTAAACATAAATCTTTTAGTGTAAATCCTTTTTTTAAAAATGACTCATCACAGCTTAGGTGCCCTATCGTTTGAGTCCTACCTTTGGCGTTTGTCCCGGACCCTGGCCGGGGGTCTGGGGCTGCGTGTTGTGCGGTTGGGGCTTGAGGGGGAGGCCGCAGTGGGTGGCGATCATAGTGATCCACTCGTTCTCGCTCTTCTTCGACGGATCCAAGTGCAGGGTCTTGACGATCCGCTCTAGCTCCTCCCCCTCCAGCTGCTTCAACGCCTCCACCGACGCCGCATCCGGTCGGCACCGGATGTAGCACTTGTGACAGGTCTGGCTGGTCCCGTAGCACTCGTCGCACACTTCCAGGTAGCACTCGCGGCAGAACTGCTTCTGAAAACACAATTCAATCCCCGTTTCAGTATCAGAAATATTTAGTCGCCAGTTTAATGAATTAGTCGCCATTCTTAGACTTTCAATCGCCGCAATTAGATTTTAGGCGCCAGTTTAAGGTTTAGTCGCCAATTTTAGTTTCAGTCGCCATAATTAAATTTTAGGTGCTTGTTTAATATTTT
Organism: Polydesmus complanatus; assembly: GCA_034692225.1. Taxonomy (NCBI): domain Eukaryota; kingdom Metazoa; phylum Arthropoda; class Diplopoda; order Polydesmida; family Polydesmidae; genus Polydesmus; species Polydesmus complanatus. The sequence goes on from JAQGAZ010002619.1 coordinate 5,637, forward strand.
AAGCGCCAGTTTTATCGTTAAGCGCCGGTTTTAAATTCAGTCGCCAGTTTTAGTTTCAGTCGCCAATTTGGATTCCTGTCGCCATAATTAAATCCTAGGCGCCAGTTTTAGATTCCTTTCGCCATATTTAAATCCTAGGCGCCAGTTTTAACTTTAGTCGCCATAATTAAAATCTAGGCGCCAGATTGAGATTCAGTTGACGGTTTTAACGTTATGCGCCAGTTTCAACTTTAGTCGCCGCAATTAGATTTTAAGCGCCAGTTTTAGTTTCCTGTCGCCATAATTAAATCCTAGGCGCCAGTTTAAAATTTAGTCGTCAGTTTTAAATTCAGTCGCCAATTTTAGATTCCTGTCGCCATCAATAATTCTAGGCGCCAGTTAAAATTTTTGCTATCAAATTAAAATTTTAGTCGCCAAATTTAAATTTCAGTCGCCAAATTTAGATTTTAATCGCCAAATTTTAGTTTCAGTCGCAATAATTAAATTCAAGGCGCCAATTTTAGTTTCAGTCGCCATAATTAATTCTAGGCGACAGTTTTAGATTTTAGGCGCCAGTTAAAATTTTTGCTATCAATTTAAACGTTTAGTCGCCAATTTTAAATCTTAGTCCCCAATTTTAGATTTTAATCGCCAAGTTTTAGTTTAGTTTTTCTATTAGATTGTAGGCGCCAAGTTAAGGTCTTAGTCGCCAGTTTTAAAATCGAATACCGTGACGTCAGCGTTTTTCATACTCCGCTATTACAAATTTTTATTACTAAACTTAAGTAAATAAGAGCAGAAATACTAAGAAGCAGATTTATATTTTTACCTTCGCGCAGCAAAAAAGCGGATTCAGCGTCTTCTTCCCGCAGCAGCTGCACACCAGCACCACACTCATCCTGTCCTGCTTACGTATAAGCACCGTCCACTTCCCTTAACTTAAGCACTGTCCACTTCCCTTAAGCACTGACCTCCCCTTACTTAAGCGCGGTCACACACACACTTCGTTTGAGCCTGTGGAATGCGAAGAATCCGACCGATTCTATTGAAACTGTGTCATCGATTTACTCTTATCTCTTGCTGCGTGTGTGTCGTGCGCCTGCGCAGTGCGACCTTGGCTGCTGATGTCGTCACTCGCGCGCTCAGCGTTCGATTGACATTGCGAAACTAATGACTTTTGGCAGTCGACTCGACAGGTGATTTCCACTGTTGTTGTCGTTCGGCTGTTGGACGGCGACCAAAAGAAAAAGAAAGCCGGAAGTGGTTGAGCGGACGACACTCGCTTAATGACTTGGCACCTGTTCATAGCAGGTGTCGACACCGATGCGAAGAAGCATTACAGGTGGGTGGGTGGGTGGGGGGAGGGAGGGTGAGAGGAGATTAGAGAAGGAGGCGATTATTATCGGAGAGATATCGATTGGTTTCATTATCGATTTTTTTTTGATTTTTGTAGGTTAAAAAATTAATAATAATCTGGATTAAATTAGGAGTTAAGAAATTTTAAGTCGAGATTAAAGAATCTGGCAACTAAAAAAATACCTGATTCTGTAGGGACAAAAATTAAAATTGGCGCCTAGAATTTTAACCCGGTTACCATCAACTGGCGACCAAGACTTAAATTGGTGATGGACGACAAATTTTAAATTGGCGACTAAAACTTTAAATTGGCGACTAGTATTTTAAGCTGGCGACTAAAACCTAAAACTGGCCACTAGTATTTTAATTTGGCGACTAATAATTAAAATTGACGACAAAAATTTAAAACTGGCGACTAAGATTAAAGTTGGCGACTAAAATTTTAAAACTGGCGACTAAAATTTTAAAACTGGCGACTAAGATCAAAACTGGCGACAAAGATTAAAACTGGCGACTATATTTTAAATCTGGCGACTAAGATTTAAAATTGGCGACTGAGATTAAAAATGGCGACTAAGATTAAAATTGGCAGCTATATTTTAATTTGGCGACTAATAATTAAAACTGGCGACAGAAATATTATAACTGGCAAATAATAATTAAAACTGGCGACTGAAATTTAAAACTGGCGACTGAAATATATCACTGGCGACTATATTTTAATTTGGCGGCTAATATTTAAAACTGGCGACCAAGATTTAAAACTGGCGACTAATATTAAAACTGGCGACTGAAATTTTGAATTGGCGCCTAAAACTTTAACCTGGCGATTTGAAATTTAAACTGGCGATTGGAAATTTAAATTGGCGACTAACATTTACCATAGAACTGAGTAGAAAAAATAAGACTTGGCGCCCAGTTTAAAATTTATTTTATCAAGTTTAAATAAACATTAAATCGATACGCGTAACATTCAATTCTATATTTTTAAAATCGATTGTAATAATCGATATTGTTTGGTGAGGTGGGCGGTGCTTGTGCGCTGGCGCTGGCTGCTATCTTTAATAAGTTATTGTTATTTCTAGTCTTCGCTATCTCTATTAGTATTATTTTCATTTTGGAAGATAAACGACGCTTGACACACACTCTGTCTCTCTCTCTCTCTCCTTCCCTCCTCTCCCCCCCCCCCTCGACTCCCCACCCCTCGACCCCCTTAACAAGTGACATAGGGGTGAGGTGTGAAAAGGAGGAGGAGGTGGTCGGTGGTGACGCAACGCTATTGTTTGACTTTTTCATTTCGAAACTCAATACAATTATTATTTTCTTCGTTTGAATTGGATTGAGAAACTCTCTTTCGCTTTCCCTTCGCAACCTTCAAACACAAGCGACGCTAAGTGGGCCACTTAACTTCTCATCCCTCCTCATCTACGATCCACTTCAAGCGTTTATTTGCTTTACATAATATTATTCTTGAGAAACTCGTTCATTATTTCGTTTATTTGAGAAGATCGTTCATTATTTCGTTTATTTGAGAAGATCGTTCATTATTTTGGAAAATCGTTCATTATTTGAATAAGTCGTTCAATATTTGAGAAAATCGATTAATTTTGAGTAAATCGTTCATTATTGGAAAAAAAATGTTCAATTTTTAGAAAATCGTTCAGTTTTGAGTAAATCGTTCAGTTTTGAGTTAATCGTTCAGTTTTGAGAAAATCGTTCAGTTTTGAGAAAATCGTTCAGTTTTGAATAAATCGTTCAATATTTTAGAAAATCGTTTAATTTTGAATAAATCGTTCAATATTTTAGAAAATCGTTTAATTTTTAGTAAATCGATAATTATTGAAAAAAATCGTTCAATTTTGAGAAAATCGTTCAATTTTGAGTAAATCGTTCATTAGTGTTAAAATCGTTCAATTTTGAGAAAATCGTTCATAATTTTGATATACAATAGTTTCAAGTCGCCAGTTCAAACTTAGTCGCCAGTTTAAGGTTTTAGTCGCCAGTTCAAAACCAGTCGCCAGGAATAAAGATTTTGTTGGGCTTTGAATTTTTATTTCACTCTGAATCCTTAATTTTCCAGTTTGAATCTTTTTTTATTTTTTATTTTTTTTTTTTACATAGAAAAATTATTATTACTATTATTATTACAGAACACAAACTTTAGAACATAAATTAATTTTATTTTTTTTTATTGTTTAATAGATTCAAAGCTATGTTTTAAATGGGTGAGGATACGCTTAAGGGTTGCTCCACTTAAGCTTTGAAGACGCGGAGAACTTTGACGATGAAGTGGCGACATATGGGACACTCCTTGACGCTGGTGGAGCAGTCGGCGCAGGTCACCAGGTGGCAACAGTCGAGGAACACGCAGTTGGCCCTTTGACTCAAGCAGATGACGCAGGCGTCCCCTCGAGGGATCTCCTCTGCATCCCTACCTCCTGAATGCAAAAAGTGAGTCATTATTATTTTCATTTAATCCTTTTCGAGTATCAAAAAATACTTGAGTACCCAGTACTTAATACTTTAAGTACTTAGTAATACTTTTAAGTATTTAATAATACTTTTAAATGTATAATAACACTTTAAGTATTTAATAATACTTTTAAATGTATAATAACACTTTTTAAGTACTTAATAATACTTTTAAATGTATAATAACATTTTTAAGTACTTAGGAATACTTTTAAGTACTTAGTAAAGTACTGTACTTAAATCAACCATACTTAGATTGCTTTCATTCCACAGTTGAGTGAGTTTTTGCACCATCTCAAACTTTTCCTGACACTCCTGGTACGACACCTGGTGTTGTCCTAAAATTCGTTTAATCTGGGACACACTTAGCTTGGAAATGACATCACTTGTGGCGATTTCCCCTAGCGAGCCAATCATGGACACTTGGACATCCTGTTCTCTGGGCTTCATCTTCCCTAAACAAACATAATAATTGTCATTAAAATCGAGAGAAAAGATTAAGTACTTAGAAAAAAAAGGTTGATGTATACTTCTGATGAGCCAGAGGTTGGTAACAATGGTGGCCAACTCTTGTTGGGACACATTCTCCAAAGCCCTTTCCATGATCTCTTTCAGTCTCTTCAGATCAAACTCCTCGATGGCTTTGGCTGAAGGAAGGCTCCGTAGCGACTGGGCTCGACTAATACGCGGAGTGGAAGTCTTCAAAGGCTCCGGCTCTTCTCTTTTCTCGATTAGGGACGTTTGTCTTAGGGCATGCAAACCTTCGACGATAATTGAAGATGGGCGGGAACTACTACCATTACTGGCTAAGTCCATGGACTTACATCTACTGATAATAGGCTCGGAAGCACTCATCAGTTGAAGTCTTTCGCTGTTTATGGGGGCGGAGGCAACCTCGACACTGGTCATCAGGGTTAGTGATGGTTCTACTTTCTGTTTTGATTTAGTTTCTGCAGGAATGTTTCCTGCTCTCAATTCCAAGTTCTTAGACTCAATAACTGGGATCTTGGATTTTGAAAGGGAAGGTCTTGATTCTAGGACCGGAATCTTTGACTCTGCAGCAGGGATCTTGTGTTCCAAAGTTGGGATTTTTGACTTCAAAGGTAGAATCTTTGCTTCTGGAACTGAAATCTTTGATTCTATAACTGGGATCTTTGTTTCTGGAGCTAGAATATTTGACTCTGCTAATGGAATTATTGTCTCTAATTCTGGAATCTTTGTTTCTGGAATTGGGATCTTTGCTTCTGGAACTGTGATCTTTGTATCTGGAACTGGGATACTTGCTTCTGAAACTGGAATCTTTGATTCTATGATGGGAAATTTGGTTTCCATCACTGGAATTTTTGACTCTGCCAATGGGATTATCATCTCTAATTCTAGAATTTTTGTCTCTGTCAATGAAATCTTTGTATCTGTAACTGGATTCTTTGCTCCTTCAGCTGGAATGTTTGACTCCATAACTAAAACTTTAGTCTCTAATACTGGTACTGTTGACTTTGTTACTATAACAGGAACAGATGATTCTAAAGCTGGAACATTTGTGACTATAGCTGGAACTTTTGGCTCAACTGTCAAAACACTGGCTTCCACCATTACTACTTTTGGTTCCACTTTTAAAATACTTGGCTCCACCTTCAATACCGCTGCTTCTTCATTTAATAACTCAGTTTCTTGCTTCGTGACATTTAGAACCAGGGGGGTTGCTATTTCTAAACCATAAATTTTATTATCGTACTGGTTTAATTCAAGTTTTGGTTCCACATGTTCATCATCCTTATCAATTTCCACCTGTTGGTCTTCCACTTTGAGTGAGTGGAATGATTCATTAATCACGGGTGTGGGTACGCGTGATGTATTCGGAGTGGATTGCAGGGTGTCATCTGGGGTGTATAGTGGTGGTGGGGGTGGAGGGGGTAAGTCGAAGCTGGAATCTTTGGAAGTATTATGTTCTTGTTGCTGCTGGTTGAACATATCTATGAAACGTGGTTGGCCATTGTCATAGGGGTTGGACTTTATGTTTTTTTGGTTGTTGTTGTTGTTTTTGCCTACAATGATGTGGTCAGTTTTCCTGGAAATGTCGCTTTCAGTACCAGTCAAGGATTTGTTGTAGACCAGGTGTTGGTGGTGGATCACACTCTCAGTCACCTGAGGGAGAAAAAAAGTAGGTTTTTAAGTACTTAGGCACGCTTAAGCACTCATAACAATAACTTTTAAGGACTTAAGTAATGATTAACAATATTAAAGCAGTCCTAAAAATACTTAAAATCTTACGAAAGTGACTCTAAATACTTAAACATCTATGAAAAGTACTAATTAATAATTGAACACCATCTTAAAGTACTTATGAATGCTTAAAAAGTATCTAGGAGCACTTTAACAGAACTTAAACATCCTGAAAATACTTATGTAAACTTAAATACTCTTGAAAAGTACTTAAGAATACTTGAAAACACTTTTGAAAAGTACTTAAAATACTTAGACACTTTTGAAAGGTACTTAAAATGCTTAAATACTCCCTGAAAGTACTTCAGAATACACTAGCACTCGTGACCAGAACTTAAGAATACTTAAACAGTATATATGCATACTTAATTGATTCTGAAAAGTACTTAAAATAAGTTAAACACTCCTGAAAAGTACTTAAAATAAGTTAAACACTCCTGAAAAGTACTTAAAATGGGTTAAACATTCCTGAAAAGTACTTAAAATAAGTTAAACGCTCCTGAAAAGTACTTAAAGTAAGTTAAATATTCCTGAAAAGTTCTTAAAAACACCTAAGTGCAACTGAAAAGTATTTATTAATACTTAATACTTCTAATATGACAAAATGTAAGAGGTTAAGATATACTTGTGGTGTGGTCTTTTTGGACACTGAGTTCTCAAAGTCTTTGACAAAGTTCTCGTCCATGTCGCACTGTCTGAGAATAGTGAGAATGAGGTTGGAGGTCTCGCTCATCAGTTCCGTGTCTTTGGTTCCGTAATGCAGCTCTTTGAGGATGCCTACCAACTGCTTCCGGTCCATTTCTTCTAATTTGGTGAGAGACTTGATATCTTCTCTTTCTTTGGTACTGCATTTGTGGCAGCATTTGTTGTTGTAACACTTTTTGCACACGTCGCGGGAACATCTGGTGCATCTGCGGGGTGGATACTGAAAAAGATCCCAAAAATGTTTATTGAATTTCGTAATTTGAACTAGTAAGTTCCGTGTTTTGAGCAAGAATAAATTCTACTATTCAAATTAGAATTTTTACAATTCTATACAAAAAAGTTCTATTATATTTAAAAACATTTTATGAACCAAGAAATTCCTCATTTTGGAACCAAATGTATTTTTCTGAACTTAAAAATTTGATTTTCTAAACTAAAAAATTCTATTTTTTGAACTAAATTCTAATTTTTGAACTAAATTCTAATATTTGAACTAAATTCTAATTTTTGAACTAAATTCTAATTTTTGAACTAAATTCTAATTTTCAAACTAAATTCTAATTTTTAAATTATTCTAATTTTTAAACTAAAGAGTTCCATTTTTATTCTAAAAATGTGTATTCCAAATTCGAACAAAATTTTAATTCCGTTTATAAATTTTATAAGTTCCACTTTTTCACTCATCGACTTCTAACTTTATATTTACCAGTCTCCTTAACGAGTCGAAAATGTTGAACTTTTGGTTACAACAGGAACACTTTGTTTTCCGCGTTGAAGAGGTTTTGTTGGGAGGATTCAGAGAAAACCCTCCCTGCTGCGGGCTCACTCCCTGCCTACTGTAACTTTGCGGTCTCCGCCCAGACGCTCTCCCCACTTCCGGTCTCGCACTTCCGCTCTTCCTTCTCTGCACCGATCCATTTCTCCCTCCTCCTCCCGATCCTCTCGTCTTACTAGCGCTTAGCCCCATTGCCTTTAAACTATCTCCCGGGCTCAACGCGACACAAATCCAAATTGAACCTCTGTCTGTCTCGTATGGCGTCGCTCGATCGATCGATTCGCTTATCGATTTATTAGCGAGATAAGAGATACAGATGTGTCGCCAACGAAGCACTGATTAGACCTCACCTACTTTTATTTCGTTGTTGTTGTTCTTATTGTATGTTATGCGTAATCTGTGCAGAAGGAGATTAGGTGCAACAATGGATTATCTTTACATTCAGATAAGGATTAAAATAATTATGTGGGTTAATTCTTAGAAGGAAACATAACTATTCAATTCTATGGAAGTGGAGAAAGATTCACTGTTAAAAGATTTAGTTGAAAGATTTACATTGAAAAGATTTGCGTTGAAAAGATTTACATTGAAACGATTTACATTGAAAAGATTTGCATTAAAAAGATTTATGCGAAAAGAATTACGTGAAAAGATTTATGTTGAGAGATTTACAGTTGAAGATTTACATTGAAAAGATTTATGTTGAGAGATTTACAGTTGAAGATTTACATTGAAAAGATTTACGTTGAAAAGATTTACATTAAAAAGATTTGTTGAAAAGATTTATGCGAAAAGAATTATGTAAAAAGATTTACATTAAAGAGATTTGCGTTGAAAAGATTTGCAATGAAAAAAAATGTGTTTAAAAGATTTATTTGAAAGATTTACAGTTGAAAGATTTACGTTGAAAAGATTTACATTAAAAAGATTTGCATTAAAAAGATTAATTGAAAAGAATCGTAAAAAGATTTATGTGAAAAGATTTATGTTTAAAGATTTACAGTCGAAAGATTTACATTGAAAAGAATTATGAGAAAAGATTTACGTTGAAAGATTTACAGTCAAAAGATATTGAAAAGATATACGTGATAAGATTTACAGTAAAAAGATTCAAAGTGGAAAAATTTACAGTGAGGGAGATTTATAGTAGAAAGATTTACAGAGAAAAGATTTACATCTAAAAGATAAATTTTATAGTTTAAAAAAAATTACATTGATAAGATTCATAGTTAAAAGATTTACCGTGATAAGATTTAAAGTTTTAAAAGATTTATAAAAAAGGGTTTGAAAAATCTTAGTGATAAGATTTAAAGTTAAAAGATTTACAATAATAAGATTTATAGTTAATAGATTTACGTTGATAAAATTTTAATTTTAAAAGATTTATAGAGAAATGATTTATAAATCTTAGTGAAAAGATTTAGACTTTAAAGATTTGCAGCGATATAATAATTGAAACCGAAAAAAAGATTCAAAGTGAACATGAAAGGGTTCAAAAATACAGATCTGATATTTTAAAAAAAATTCCATATATTTTATTTGAACAATAATAACATTGTATTAATCTGTTATTGAATCTCGTGACGTCACTTATCACGCAGTTTTATCTCTTTAGAAATGGCAGTGAAGGTGACTGTGGATGACGTCAGGAGGGCTTCATGAGCGAGAAGACAGCCGAGAGCGCTCTCAATTGCTCATCAGTGGCGCTCTGGAGCTGCTGGAGAAAAGCGGAATGGAAGTCAAGTTCCGAGGCAGGAAGCGAACGCTCATCTATGGAGGAGGAGGAACTGATGTCCGTGGACGTTTGAGGTAAGTGGTCCAGAGAGCGCGAGCGGCGCACGTCGCGCACTGCTTCCGGTTGCACATCCGGTTCACTGTCGTTCAATTGCTCGTCTGCTCCTGCGAAGTTTCAAAAGAAAAAATTAATTTGAGATAAAAATTCCAAATTTAGAACAGAAAAATTCCAAATTTAGAACAGAAAAAATTTCAATTTTAGAACAAAATTCCAAATTTAGAACAAAAAAGTTTCAATATTAGAACAGAAAATTTCAATTGTAGAACAGAAAAAAATTCCAAATTTAGAACAAAAATTCCAAATTTAGAACAGAAAAATTCCAAATTTAGAACAGAAAAATTCCAAATTTAGAACAAAAAGAATTCCAAATTTTAAATCAAAAAAAAAAAATTCCATTTTTAAGAAATTTTAGTTCTACTTTTTGAGGTGTGGAGAAGTTCCTCATTCGCCTTGTGTTGTGTTTCCGGGTTGGCTTTCCGGTGTATGTGTTCCTGGAACTGTCTTATGAAGTGTGTGTCCATGAGGCAGTGTTGCAGGATGGTGAGGATGAGTTCCGCCTTCTCCTTCTGGTCGAAGAGGTTTTTGGAGCAGTGCAGGTCCCTCATAATCTTCTCCAGCTCCGTCCGATCCATCTCCTCCAGCCGCGAGATAGACCGGATGTCGCTCCTTTCGCGCGTGAAGCATCGGTGACACGAGTCGTTGCTATGGCAACGTTTGCACACCTCCTCCCGGCAGTAGTAACAGTACTTGGGCGGATTCTGGAACCAAATAGAATGTGGGAAAAAAACACAAGTTTTAATTCCACTTTTCAAACTAAAAAGTTCTAATCATGAGCCCATAAATTCCTCTTTTTAGGCAGTAAAGTCTATTTGAAAGATTTACATTTTAGTCTGTTGAAGAGATATTAAAGTCAATGGGAGGGATTTACAATAAACTCAATGGGAAAGATTTATGTCGTAAGTATTTAAAGAGATTTACATTCAATTTTTTGGAGAGATTTACTTTAACTTTTTTGAGAAAGGTTTACATTTAATTTAATATTTGAGATTTACAATACTTTATGGGGAAGATTTACACAAGTTCTTTTTGGAAAGATTTACGGTACATTAAAAGTTTTTTGGAGAGATTTGCATGAAAGGATATGTGAAAGATTTACATTAAGCTCTTTTTTTTAAGAGATTTACATTAAAATTTTTTGCAGAGATTTACATTACAGTTTATGTGAGAGATTTATGTAAATTTTTTTTTTGAGATTTACATTGAAATCTATGTGAAAGATTTACGTTAAAGTTTTTTTTAAAGATTTACATTTCAGTTCATGGGAGAAATTTATGTAGAAGGTTTTTTGGAAAGATTTAAATGGAAAGCTATATGAAAGATTTACACTAAAGTATTTGTTTTTGAAGAGATTTACATTAAAATGTTTTGGAGAGATTTACATTAAAATGTTTTGGAGAGATTTACATTAAAATGTTTTGGAGAGATTTACATTAAAATGTTTTGGAG
>JAQGAZ010002620.1:0-16441 GCA_034692225.1 Polydesmus complanatus
CTTTTTTAGCACGATTTTCTTTTACACGCGTTTTTCAGGAACCATTCCCCCGTGTAAAAACAGAATTAGGTGTATAGCCTTTGCTCTGCCTCTCCACCCTCCGCGGATTTGCTTATTTATAATAAATACAAGATCGCATTGAAAGTGTATCATAATCTTTGTCCTAACCGGGCTATAAAACGCACATGTCGAATTCAGCAACTATATATTATGCATATTCAAAAAAAAAAAAAAAATACAAAAACAGCATCGAATGATCTCTCGAGTTAACGCATGCGCAGACATCCTACGCGATTCCCGTTCGTCTAATCACGTAACATCTCTTTCACGTAAGATTCCTAACAAAACAAAACGCAGATTCTTCCTAACCAATCAGAAACATGAACGACAGCGCAGCTTTCATTCTTTTAATTTTTTTGTTGTTGCCAGTAATTAATTTCCAGCAGCGAATGAGGAACAGTAACACATCCGGCGATGCGTTCCTAACCACCTAACACGAAACAGTAGGCACCCGAGCATATCAGTCGATACAAAACCCAGAAGACGTATAAAACTGATGACGAAAAGGGGGGGAAAAAAAAGTCAAGCAAAACCATAATTTAAAAATTGATTTATGACATAATTGAGAAGCGACAGACTTATGATGTTGTATTAATGATATCAAAACAAATCACGAGCTTAAGTAAAAACATAGACAAAAAAAAAAAAAAATACACGTAATAAAATAAAATAATCCTCTCTCTCTCAACCCTCTCTTAAACAATAATTGAACAGACCAGAGATACTGATTGCAGATGAGATATGGGCAAGTGAAGAACGAAATAAAAGGTCAAAAGACGAGTTGGTCGCACAGCAAATAAAAAGTGACCAATAGAAAACCGCAACGTATGACCACAGTAGGAGATGGAATTGCGTGGTGTACAAATCAATAAACAAGATGGGAAGGAGTGACGGGGAGGAGAAAGCGGAGGAAAAAGCGCCCAACAAACAAATTTAATTAAATTCATCATCTGAACCCGAATTTGACCTCTCCGACTGACCTCGCCTTTTCTTTCCACACGGCACATATCACGTGACCAAATGCAATAATGCCGTGTCCATGATAGCCCACACTCACTCGTTCTTCCACTACATCCGCAGAATCTTGCTCCTAACTATAATGGTTTATTAACTAAATACTGAACACGCAATTTTCACAATAGTAATTAGCGTAACTATTAGTTAAAGCTCCAGGCAAATTCTATCTGTATAGGCACGTTAAAATAGCTTCGTTAACATAATAAATGCAACCATTATTAACTCACAAACTTTTTGTTGCCGCCTTAAATTTTGTCTAACTCAATTAAACATGGAAAACATTTCTTGTAACTATGAAATGTCCCCAAATTTAATTAGTCAAAACACTTCTTTCTTAAAATAATCAAACCAAAATGCGTTAAAAAAAATAAAACTTTTTTCTGACTCATTTGCGGTTACATTTACATGTATTCATTTTCAATTTTTTTTTTTTATAATTTTATAGTATTATTAGTAGTCAAACTCATCTACCAAATTACAGCGTATTTGCTTATTCCTAACACATTTAATGCGGTTTTCCTGATTGTCCCGGTACTCTGGCCCATGCGGAGCACGCAGGGATTTAAATTAATTAGCGGATCGGTAGTACACTGTACTGTATTTTGTTTTTGGTTGCTTTAGTTAATAATATTAATTAAAAAAATGCAATGATAATGAAATTCAATTGATTTGCGATCCTGACTACTGATCACCACATATTTTTGTGCGATTAAAAAAATACTTGCAGTTGTAATAGTAAATCGATTGTGCCCATATTTAAGCCTATTATCCAAAATCCAAGCAAACAAAAACAAAGCATAAATATTTTATAACATACTAAACAAAGTTTTCAAATGTAATCGTACATTTTCACCAGTTTTCCCCTTACAGTACATAGCCGACTGTATATTTCCGAAGTTTAAACAAATTATGCTTATTTATGTAATGGAAACCATGTTAACGAATGCGGTCGATATTATCGCAGTGTATATCCAAGAGCGCAGCAAAAAGTTGTCTGATAACCCAATCGTAAAATATTATTAACCTCGCCGTTAACTATTTTTATTAAAAAGCGCTCACTCGAATAAATTCTATCTAAAAAAACTAAAAAAAAAATATATATATATAAATAAATAAATAAAAAGTAAAGCAAAAAAATATATAGTTTGAAAATCAAATAAACCGATAACAATAAACAAAAGTAATGCGCATACAAACTTGTTCAAGATGGCTTCCTCATCCAGTCTGCGTTTGCATCCGGTTGCCATTTTTGTTGTCAGCAAGCATCGACAGAAAATCTACCCCTCCTGCTCTTTCCAACATCTCCCCTCCCTATCGCTCTCCCACCCGCCCTATTTCAATATTGAACGGATTCATAGGGAGAGTAATCGTAAAGTTAAGATGGCGAGCGTTTTTTCCGCCTCATAAGATCAGAAAACGAATTTTCAGCTGAAAGTAAAACACGACGAGCAAGAGGAAACAAATCTTAGCCTTTTCGTTAACTCGCTTTTTAGTGTTTTCACGTTGAATCTGAGCAAGAAAATTGGCCACCGCAGAAGGCACTCGCCTCCCGAACAAAGAAGGGTAAAGAATAAAAAATAAAAAAAAGATATATAAAAAGTCGCCAAACAACTACTGTAGTTTTGGGTTGCAGGTGGGGGAGGGGGGAGGTAAATTAAAAAAAAAAAGAACGAAGTGGAGTGCACGAGTGGGTTTAGGTGGAGCGGATAGACCAATAAAAAACAATTACCAGGGATGCATCAAGCAGTGTTATCGGACTTTAAGCGAAATAATAATAAAAATAACAGCGAATGAAAACACACAAGACGCACAAAACTCTTCAAAAAAAGCTCCAACGAAAAAGAAATTAAAAACGCTTCAAGTATAATCGAATTGAATTGGGTAATGCAATCCCACCCCACCGTACTCCTCAAATCACCCTCTACTCTTTCCACCAAAATAAAACAAAAAAAAAAAAACAACTTTCATACTCATCAGCTATTTTTATTATCTCCATACAAACACACACGTGGCACTGGCACTCACGGCATTTCGTACGTCAATTCCTCCTTCCCGCCCTCCCCTCCCCATCTGCTTCTGCTCAATTCTCGAACTTTATACTGAACTATAAAATGTAGGGAAATGACAAGAAGCTGGAGACAACTTCCGGCTTCCGCTTCCTCCTTCCCCTTTATACATTAGCGCTATTAAACATCGAATCTGATTATTAACAGGTAGGTAGGTAGCGCTGCTGCGCTGACAGTGATGTCAACAAATTACCAGACGTCGACTTTCTCTCCACGCAACTCAACATCACTCTACGTAACTTAAGGCGAGCAGAGAGTAACGTCAAAAGCATCTTCTTCACGAAAGCCTTTAATAATTGATCATCGAATAAAGTTCCACTTTTTCATCCCCCCCCCCCCCCACCCTCTCCTCTTATATATTATTCAACACGTTTCTAATCAATCTCCGGCTTATCAGCAAATTTCATCTAATTAAATCTTTCAATATAGATAAACCTATTTTTTTAAATAAAAATAATAAACAAGCAAGCAAGCAAAAAAAAAATATATATATCAACATATTTTTTCGTTTCTCATAAAAAAATATGAATTTATTAAAAATGGAGGAAGAAGAGGAAGAAGAAAAAAAAGCTTTTATGAAAATGGCGAACGAAAGACAATCGAATTAAAAGTGTGCAGCAGCATCTGTTTCTTTTAACGGTTTCGCTGGCAGGTGACGTCACAGCCTGCATCCAGATAGATGCGTAACATCTGACCCCGGCGCTTTCAAAAACTCCACCAACCGCCATTGTTTATTAGAAAAGCGAGAGAAAATATTTGCCATTGGCCATCTTTAGCTTCCGTAGAACATAATCTGAAAAGACTTGAGGGTAAACCAGAAGGAAAAGAGAGCAGTGTTTTATTACCACCTCCCAACCCTTCTTAAAACAAAAGCGGAGTGAAGAAGCAGAAGAGGATGAAGAAGAGAAGCAAGAGGAGGAGGAGAAGAAGGCATGGGGGTGGTCGTATACTTTTCGACCATCAATTATTCACTTATCAACGTTCAAACATACACAACAAACAAACAGTTTCTTTTCCGCACTTTATTGCTTTTTAAGGTAGAAAATGCGCGCGCGATCAGACGGCGCATTTCATCATCGCGACTTACGCTACCAACCTTTTTTTTTTATTTATCACCGAAAATTAGACTCGTTTATCATATCTTTTAAAAAAATGAAATTTAGTCAACGAAAATCCGCAGGATAGGTGGCGCATCGATCCGGGCGTACTACAATTTTTTAGGCTTAATTAAAATAATTCATTAAAAATTTATAAGTTTATCTAGCCTCGTGATACTACGTTAATAAAGGGAGAAAAGCTGATGAGGGAATGAACAACCCCTGGAGACCATAATTCACATGTGGCCGGCTCATCAAAGAGACCAGCGAGCGATGCAACTCGGTCATTTGGAAAGATTCGCAAGTTCGTGTTTTCCAAATGGCGGATGAAAATAACCGTTCACGTTTTTAATAAAAATAATACGGTAATCAATTTCTTTGTTTTATAAGACAAAATATTTATGTGCCCCAGATAATAACGCAAACCATCGTCATTTAGAACCTGCAGCACAAAATCACTGGCCAATCATCTATTTTCAAAATAAACAAAAATAATTACATGCTAAACTTTTGACAAAACTAACATTGACGATGTTAGTTTAGATCGGGGTTTAGATCTATAGTGCTGTAATAATATTATTATCACTGATACTGTTTAGCATGCAATATTTCAATTCAAACGTTGAATTATAAAGAAATCGCCTAAATATAGTCTACATCATTAATTTTGTCACATTATAAACTAATTCAAATTAACTTAGAATGTAAACACCACCCGGCTATTAGGTGGTTTCCTGTGTCAACAGGGTCCAAATTAAGAAAACTTCCAAATTTAATAAGAGGAACCGCGAATCAAGTTCTAATTCGGCCAAGTTTCTTTAGACGGAAATCACTTGCAGCAATCTGGTTTGAGCAAAACCATTCCTATCGAAAACTAGTGCTGGTGTGATGTCACTTCCACAATTTTTTTTAAAAAAATTTTTGAGTTTGATTTGCCTTTCAAAACTTAAGTTTGACTAGGCCAAAAGACTTGTGAGATAAAGTTCGGTAGAAACAGGTTAGCAGAAAGAGGAGCTAGTTTCACCAAACCTTTTGCGTTTACGCCGAAATGTGGAACTAGTTTCATCGATTGGAACCTGTTTTAAAAGTCCGGCGCAAACGTACTATGTTATGTTGACCATGAAATAGGATTGATGCATCGTTAAAATTCAAACGTCAGTACCGATCAACATTGTAACTCCGCTTTGCAAATGCAAATGATTCGCCCTTTCATCTACTGCACATGTATTTGTCAAGTTACACTACGCAATCTCGCCACTTTCTAATCCAAAACCAGCAAAATTGAAGAGACGAGTTTTCACCCCCCACAACTAATCCAAAAACCGAACTTTTCATTTCCGGTCACGTGTTGGCGTAAACATCACAGACAGGCAACCAATCTCCATTCATCGTCCCTTTCTCCGTTTGTCCACCACCGCCTCATCATCATCATCAACAACAACAACAACAAAAGCCACGCATAAGCATAGATGCACAGCAAAATGCTAATAAAGCAAACGACAAAAGTGGTGGGTTCCCCAGAGAGACTTCTCAAAATTAACAAACCACCCCTCCCCGCTCACCCTAACAACCCCCTCTCCCCGTATTCACATCTTCTAATTAGACAAAAGTCAACTTTTTAGAATAAACCATCACCTCACTCATTCGTCAACCCCTTACCTCATTCACTCACAATACACTTTTCATCAAATAAAAACATTGACGAGGATAGGTAATAAGGAAGCCCAACAAAAAATACAGGGTGGGGTCAACAATATTATTCATCCCCTCACCCCAATTAAATGACCACTTGGCATGACAACGACAGATGGACAATTACATTTCCGTTACTTAGCTCATCGAATATGTTTATCGTGTAGAAAAAATAAACGCGTGCGCGCGCACACACACGAGGGTGCTTTCGTATCTCGTGTCATAAATATAAGCCTGATAAAGCTCTCGTCAAAATAATGAGAAAATGAGTGAGAGATAGAGCGAGAAGAAATGATATGCCGATGACGTCACTAACAAATATTTAATCCGAAATAGCTACATTTATCTCCCGCTCAATTTCGACAAAGATTAGAGATGATTTTAAAATTTATATTATGTACCCATCTCTATCGCGCATTCCCTCTTCCCTTCGCCGCGAGTGGCGGATGACGTCATTCCGCCCACCTCTTCAACGTCGACGTCATAATTCAGGAGTGACGGTTCGGCGGTGTACAAAACCATTAAAAAACGTCTAATCCATTCATTAGAGAAAGAAAGATGGAAAAAGCGGAATGTTCCGCCACTCCAGTCGACGTGACGGTGACGTAATCGCGACGCAACACATGAGAACATAATTTAAGCATAAATCAGCACGCCAAACGCCATCTAGCGGTGCGAACAGCGATTTTGGTCTCCAAACTCTCGCAATCTAAACAATAAGCAGAAAATACGTTAAGATAACGC
Organism: Polydesmus complanatus; assembly: GCA_034692225.1. Lineage (NCBI taxonomy): Eukaryota > Metazoa > Arthropoda > Diplopoda > Polydesmida > Polydesmidae > Polydesmus > Polydesmus complanatus. Next base: position 6,677 of record JAQGAZ010002620.1, read on the forward strand.
GCTGTTTACGTTCATATACAAAAAACAAACAATGACACACGTCACGTAACTGCATGTGTTTGCGCGCGTGCGTACTTCACCTTATTAAAACTTGTGTTGGGTTTTTTTTTATATTATTGTTATTTCTTTTTCTGCGTTTCACTTCCTCTCTCTCTCTCTTTTCTCTTAAGGAGGGGCTCGACGGTGATTATTATTTTTATTATCATTGATAAAAATGGCGAACCAGATTCGCTGAGGCGTAGTGTGCATCGCAACGAAAACGGAAATTAATTTTTACGGCGTTTATAGCTCAGACTTAAGAGTAAGGCGACGCCATCTTGCGTTCAACAATTATCGCGTTTTCTCATTATATTCACATAATGAATTGTGTTATTCGCTTGAAAACAAAAACAAAACATACCGGGTATCAAAGAAAAAAAAATTGGCTTTCCTCTTAGCTTCGATTTACAGTTTAAATGCCAAGTTTTTAAGTTTTCGCACTAAAATACACAAGTAGGCCTACATAAAAGATACAATGAAATTTTTTATATACAGCGGCTGTAGTGGAAAAAATTGAATGGGCACCTACAGGTTAGCTAAGCCTGTTTGCAGGCGCTCAAATTGATGGTTTTCTTTCTTTTACATTAAAACAAAACCATTTCTTTAAAACAATGAGACTTTAAGAAAAATAATAATAAATAATTTAATTTTAGAAACACTATATATTAAATGTATATTAAAAATATACTACGTATTAAATAAAAAAACATACCGGTACAGCATTTCAAATAAAATGTTTGCCCTAGTGAAATTTATAATTAAAAACAAAAAGACTATGAACACCAAATATCATTTAAAACTGAGAGATATAGGGTACAGTCTCAAATATCTTTTTCATCGAGTTGTCGCCAATTTCCGGTTCCTGCATCAACATGTGCCGGTTTTAAGTTTCGAAGAGCGGAATAGTGTTACCGGATAAAACCACCAGTTGGCGCTATTGAAGGAGGAGCAGGAGAGGAGAAAGATGAGTAAAATCCCAAAAACCAATTAATACGAGCTTCCGGTATATTTTAAAAGCAAGAATCAGCCAATCGAAAGCGACACAAGATTTCCTGCCAAAAAATATGTCGCCATTATCGCCCGAAACAACCGAGGAAAAGAAAGAACAAAAATGTTTATCAAACCGTAAATAAGCTAAAGAGAAGAGAGAGAACGAAAGCGTTCGCGCCTTCAAAAAAAAAAATTCAATTATAAGCACACCGGAAGTGACTCCATTTTCATATAAATGGCAGGCGCGTGAAAGAGATGCGCACGGGTGAGAATTAGTGTCAACAAAACTACTTTCATCGGCTACATAAACTCATGGCAAATAAAATTAAGCGCCCGCTCACCTAGTTCACCTCGCTGACGCCCCTCCTCCTTCCCCCACCTCAGCCCCACCCCTTCTCCAGGCCTTATTACGTGTAAGCGGCACCCAAATAAGTGTTTTCGGTTTCCGACAAATGGCGGATACTAACCCACCTGTTAAATGCTATTTTATAGCGTACGACCAACAACCATCACTTTCTCTTCGTACCAAAACTCTCTCTTGTCCGCGTTGCACTTCAAACAAAAATCAAACTCAGCAACAACAATAAAAAAAAAACATTACGTGCATTAAAAATTCCGCTTCGAAAAAATTTTTTCCTTCGAAAACAATACAATGTCTGTACACATTGTGATAACAAATTTCCAAACGATGAGTAGCCTAAAACGCATTCAATCTGTGCAAACAGCATTTTTTTCGAAGCTGGAAGGGCATATTAAACTCAAAGGAAATATTTGCATCTCTATAAATAAATAATAAACAAGCCCTAAAAAAACCTAATTAATCGAAATTAATTACTATTTTATTGCAAAATATTGAAATAAGCACCGCTATATCATTTACATTGACTTCTGCTTACTATTATACTGTATTATATAAAAAAAATGGGTTCCAATGTTCATCAACAGACATAGATTCTGCGTTATTCTTAATAAAATAAAATTAATGTACGAATAAAATACAGTAGAATCTCAGTTAGCCAAGTCTCCCCGAGAGTTGCAAACGAGAGATTTACCCGAATCTCTTAATACGCACAAATTGAAAACAAAAAAAAAACAAAAAAAAAAAAAACAATTAAAAGAATTTCTGCTGATATAGTTTTTCTCAAGTGACCCCAATCAAATCAAACAAAACTTTTTTCTCTGCCGCTAATAATTATTGTCGCGTGGTCAATTCGTTCGCCGTCTTTTCTCCGGGAGCCCATCATAGGTTGTTACTCGCAACCAAGAACGATGAACGAACCCCGCTAGCGCCAAGGTACGCGCCGCCAATAAGTAAATATAAAAGCAAACGGGAAGGGGGGGGGGGAGAGAAAAAAAAAATAAGACGCGGAAATTTCTTTCTCAATTTGTTGTCAGATAAATCAAGTAAAAAGGGGGAGAGGGGTGGCTCTCGCGAGGGAAATGTAGGAGGGGAAGGGGAAGGAGGTGATAGTCCCACGACGTCGACGTCAATTTCACAACTCCCTTTAAATCCTTAAAGGAGATATATCTCACGTGCAATATTTCAAAAAACGCTTTAACGTGCGCGAGCGGCAAAGTTTTGAACGCGTGAGATGGCAAAAATCTCACCCGAGAGATATAAAAATAAAACAACAAAGTCGTCGGGCATTTGTGTCAATTTAAAAGCAGACGATGTTGCTTTTGCGCGCGCGGAATGACGCGTCTACACGCCAATAAACGCGCTTGGGTAGGCGAAACAAGCAGAAAAGAGTAAAAGTTTGCGGAGGAGATCTTTGTATACGACACAGTGAACAAGAAAAATAGAAAGAAAATCACTAATTTCCCTCAAGATTCCTTAAGGATAATAGAGAGCGAGAGAGAAAGAAAGCGATTTCGTATATTAAAACTTAAAAGCTTCGCCCGTAGTCATATGCAAATAAAAGAAATTTGCCGAAGCAGCGCGCGCGCGCGCCACACAACACCAGGCGGAGACGTCGCGAGTAAAGGCAGAGTGATGCTAAAAGAGAGCGAGAGAGAGAGATGGACTCTAGCGTATTTTACGTTTTCAAATTCTCCCATTGCGAACGTTTTCCATAAATATATTTCTTTATCCATCTTTCAAATTCCCTGAAAGCAAATTTCCAACTCTTCCCTCCTCCTTTTCCCCTCCCCTTTCCCACCCCATTCTCTTATGCAAATATTAAATAAATATACAGGGTGAATGGAAATTGGAACAAATTCCAAATACAATTATTTCGACAGGCTTACGACAACTTCATCGGCAAAGAGAACGAGCGAAAAGGAAAGGAAGGAGGGAGGGGGGAAAAATAAATAAAAACTAAATCACGTTTCGCGCTTTATTGAAATTTCCTCCTCCATCTCACCCACATTTTTACATCATCCTCTCGCAATTCCTCACCTTAAAAACTGATTCTTTATTCCAGCGTTTATCTCGCCGGATTGAAAAAACGACAACCCAAGAAATAGAGAAACAAAAAAAAAAAAAAGCTGTAAATCTAGCTGAGTTTGCCGCTTTTTTAATTAGAAAAAGAAATAATTTTCCACTCTCTTTTTTGTTTATCTTTTCTCTTATTCTCTTTCTCTACATTTAACAACCAATCGTTTATTTTCACTCCTTTGTTATTTCAGCGAGATTTGAATAACCCATTTAAGTTAACTTTTAAGTGTTTCAAACTTTTGATTTTCATCTTTTCAATTAAAAAAATACAATAGAAGTACAATTTAAACCTTTCTATAAAAATAATACTAATATTTAACGTGGCGTATGAAAGTAAAACCATATGTACACGGAAAATCTATACACATGCTAACAAGTGCGTATATTTAATGCCTCAACGCTTACAGGCTGTAATATAATATACCGATGAGAATAAGATAACAGCACAGTAAAACCTCTCAACGGAGACCACTGTTGGAATTTTTTTTAAAATGGTCTTCAAATAGAGTTTTTTTTTAATACTGTATTAATTTTAAGATATTAAATTTTTAATTTCGTGATTAAATGTTTTTTAAACTTGAATTCCATTACTTTAAATTTTAATCAAGTATTTAGAACTATTATTCAACCACACTCAGATGTTGACTCACAAAATCATCGTTTGTGAGTCAGGTATAATGCCACTGCGTGCATCTCGGTGATCTCAAAATATAGAGACCTTCATTGAAAATGGGACTTAAAATGAATGGTCAAGGACTTGTAATAAAGTCCAATATTAGAGGTGCATTAACATGGGAAAATCAGAGAGAAGTTTTTAGTGTGGTCTCGAAATGGAGGTAGTCTTCCTTTAGAGGTAATCTGGTGTAGAAGAAGTCTTGCGAAGAAGTTTCACAGCACAAAATAAATTTTTAAATTGCCTGCTAATAATAATAATAAAAAAAAAAACACCCCCATTAAGACTGTAAAATTAGAAACAAAAATTCCCTAAAGTTATATACTGTGTAACAGTGTTATTTATATATTATATAAAAAAGGCATTAAATCATTTTCGATATTGTCAAAATCATTTCTTATCTGTGACGCAAACACGATAACGATTCAAAACCGCAACAATAGCGTTTATAGTAAACTCCGAAATCATTTTCTCGATTTAATATTAAAAAAAAAAAGCGTTTTAAAATGACTCCCCTCAAAAGCGGAGGAGAATAAAGAAAAATCGCATCGGTACTTAAGGCGGTCAATTACGGACGACATGAGGGCCGAACGCTCCTTCAAACGACGTGACCATTCATTTTCTCTTCAAACGTCCACCCACCAATTTCACCATCAAAACATAATCTACCGTCCAACCAAAGAGGGAGAAAGAAAATAACGATAGAGGCCGAAGAAAGATTTCCGATCCCACGCTCACTCTCCTCGCACCGAATATAAAAAGCGGAATTCTAGCTCCAAAATTTAGTGCGGTGAGAATGCGCCGTAATTACGTCCTAAATTAGCGCTCCTTAAGATGGTCATTTGAAAGCGAGCAGCCTATCACTGATTACGTACCGTCTTTGTAATATGGCACATAAACGCCATTTTATCAGAGGAAAAGTAGGATTTCCCGCGTGAAATATGAACATAATCCCAACTCTTCTCTTATTATACGTCATGTGCCACCTACCCACCCATCACTCCCTTCATCTTTCCAAATTCCTCCTTACATCTTCAAAAGAAGAAAAAAATCTTCCAAACTAGTAAAGAAATATCTTTCTCCTTCCCTACCCCCTATTTATTACAAATTGTGCGATTGAGAAATTTTGCCCGACGCTGCATTCCATACTCGTAGTTATTTAGCGTATAATCGTCGTTTTTCCCGCTGACGTTAAAATTATATCGTCGCAATCACGCCCACTTTAAAAAAATGGTGGCATTAATTTTGTCACATAATTCATAGTGGCTAACTAATCAAAAAACTAAGATATGACTGCATTAATCAAAGGTTAACGATCTTCCGAGCATCTTCTCCGCTGCATTCGGATTCAGCCAGTAACACCAAGCGGAACGTCGAGCAGCGCAGCTAAGCAATTATTGCTTCAAATAGCTAATAAAGTTCAACGATAAATCATAAAAATAAAAAAAATTTAGAAATCGATCGTAACTGAAGATTTTATAAATGCACTTCGCCGTAATATACTGTAAGTAGGCCTATATAAGAAAGTTCTTACACTGTTATAAATTACCACTAGATTATCGTATTTCCCTAGTAGCGTCCACGATATTTTTGATTTGGTTTGATACGAAATTCAGCATTTTTAAACCATTATTGAAAAACAGTTATTGGGTTTTATGATGATCAATAAAATATTTTTAACCATTTCTTCCACAGACAACTTAATAGTGCGGAATCAACGGTATCTCCAATATTTACTCGGTTTCTTATGTTATGTTCATGTATTAAAATTGGCTTACGAGAACATCAAAACTTTCAGCTGAATCACAAAATAAAAATGTTATGGTAATACAGCATTATTATTTTATTTACGTTTTAATTTTTTATTTTAATTGGCTGATTTTTGTTGAATTCAATCATATTTTTCAAAAGCACTAATTACTGTATATTTTTTTTATAGATAATAGGCCTAATTATGTAAATAATAATAATAATTTCGATGTTGCTTTAGCAATTTTTTTTAAAAAAAGATTTGTTTTCGGTATAATCTTTATTCATAATTAATTAACAATTATATCGATGTTAAAAAACGCTAAAGATACCATACCGATATGAAGAATAAAAAGTTTCAAACAAAAGTTTTGAAAACATATAAATCGCCTTAGGGAGAAAAACGAAAGAAACAGTTTTTTTTTTTTTGCTTATTTCTGAATAACTACAAGAGCGCTTGCGCTGAAGAACAGGAGAAGACAAAGAACGCAATGTGTAAAATAACCAAGAGTAAGTTGAAAACTCGTAAATCATATTTGCAAAAATGCTCCCCCCAAAAAAAAAATGGTTGGGCGGAAAAAGAGCAAACAACAATATATAAAGTTTTTAAATGATAAACAAAAAGCAAAAGACGACGTTTTTCCCAGCGAGAAATCCGATGGGAAATTAAGACAGCGCCTCAAATACAACGTCTGTTGCACAAATTATTATTATTAGCATTATTCGTAGACATAAAGCGATGCGCGTGCACATACTTCACGTCCAAACAAAACAAACGGGGGAAAGAAATAGATAAAAAGAAAAGAATCGTAAAAATTATTTCAATCTATTTCTAGTCCCACTCACTCACTCCTTTTCTCTCTCTCCCGTCGGTCGGAGACTGCGTAAACTGATATACCCGAGTAGGGGAAAGAAGAGATGGAAAAAATATCAACCTGGAAAACGATTAATTTAATAAACAAATAACTACAGTACTGTACTTTAATTAAATTTACTTCGGATAATTTGTTTCTTCCACATGCGAAATAATACTTAACTATTCCATCCGCTAGTTTCAACAAAACATATTTAATTGCTTTTTACAAGAAAAAAAAAAATGCAAAGTCACTAAATTTAAGGAAGAAAAACCAAAGCAATAAAATACTTTTTGTGGACGCATGCTTAATACAATAGTCAAATAAGAATGCAAATGGTCCCCCAATTATAGGTACCCAACGGGTTCGCATCGGAATTTTGAAACAGGTTTCAATCGGTGAAACTAGCTCCGCCTTCTGCAAACCTGTTTCCATCAAACCTCTTTCCACTGATATTTTCAATGAAAAGCAAAGGAAATATTTTGAAATCTCGCAATTAGATTGCATAACAGACAATTTTTCACATAAGTTTATGTCGATCTGAACTTTAAAGTAGAACGCCTAACCGCTGGTGTCTCTAAACATTAGTAATAATATGTTTACTTAAGAGTTAATCTCAATCAAACCAAACACTGTCATACAGTTTAATAAACAGAGACCGTTCTTTACAGAAGGAGTGGCCTCGTCAATAAAAAAAAAAAAAACCAACACTTATAATAATTGCAAGTTGAGACAGTGCTAAACTTACGCCTCCCTTAACAAAGGATGATCTTAGCTTTAACTTCAAGAGGAGTATAAATAAAAATTGCGTGGAAAGGACCGAGCAGAGAGTTCGGCTGAGTGTGAATGCGCGTGTCGAACGTATAGAAGCTCAACTTGAATAACGATTTTTAATCGGAGGTAATTGCTACCCCGCCCACCCTCTCTTCCCAGTTCACCAAACTCAATTAGTGTTAATTTTGTTGATTTAGTTAGACTAAATTACGCACTTGTTGCGAGAGATAGAGTGCATGAGCGAGAGAAAGAGAAAAATATCCGCCATCAAAAAGCAATTTCGTCTGATTTTCTTTCTGTTTCACTTTTTTTTCTATCTTCCCTCCCCCCCCCCCCCCCCACACACACACTCACTATCTTTCGTTCCGACTTTTTTTCTTCATTTATTATTATTATTATTTCAACCCTATCCATCCCAACTTATTCCAACCGCCCGACAACTAACTCCCTCCCTACAAATTTTCCTCTCTTTCCCATTCGCTCAATATGGCGGCCGGGTAAATATATTTTCGAATGGATTTAATTTATTATTAATCACGTGACGATGCTCGCTGCCAACATCAAGCAAGCATCGGCAGCACTGCCACTACCGCTACTAACGCTGTTTGTTCCCATTTGCTTAATTCCTAATTATGTCTGTTTGGAGAAAATTTCATTTCAATTTCCCACGATGCCAATTATTACATTGGTTATATGTCTCCCTCCCCTACCATCACCCACCCACTCTACACCACCCCTCCTATTTTCCATTACACGACTCTCTCTCTACGTACATCATCATCATCCTATCATCCGCCATTATAGCCGTATCTCCATTGAATAAACTAAAGAGAAAAAAATTATCTTTTCCCAAACAGTTTGCACTTAAAAAGTTTTGATAGAAGCAATTTTTTTTTCTTTTACCAGATAAAAGTGATACACAATTTTAGCATAAAAAACAAACGTAAATATTCAAACTCAGGTCAAAAAAAAAAATCTAATTTCGACTAAAGCAAAAACTAATAAACATTTTCTAGCAATAATAAAAATAATAAAGCATTAATAAATTTGCTTAATTTAGAAAAGTTTGTTTTTAACAATTTTTTTGGAGATATTATTACATTTTAGTTTTAACGTTTAATTTATTCTTACAATATTTATTTTGCAATCAACAAAATTGTTTTTTTTATATAGCCTACAGTATATAAAAAAAATTATGAAATACCAAAAAATATTAATGTAAACTTACGATACTCGAAAAATATTTCTTCCCAAACGTGTGCTTATTAGAATTTATGTCGCATCTAATTAATAAATTAGTCAAATTAGATCACAAAACAAGCGTCACTGTTTAAAAATCCCTGTGAGTACAAGTAATTATCGACGTTTAAAAAAAATCACTTTTAAAATTGAATTTTTAAATGACTGTAAAATCTCTAAATAACAAACCTCAGAAACCTCTGTATATTAACACACACAATGTACCAACAAAATGCTGCTTAAATATGATTATAAAAACAGATTTTTTAAAACAATATTCTTAAATGTTCATTTCAATCTTTAAAAAAAATCTGGTATTCCGCTAAGCTTTATAGAATAGAGTTTTCAGATAAAATTAGTTATAACGATCAGTGACAAATCAATCTAAAAATGACGAGTGTGTGAGAACCAGAAGCAAAAAAAAAAAACTGTGAAGTTTGCAAAACGCAATTTTTTTTATATTCCGTTTATATTTAGTTCGATTTTAAGTACATGTACAGTAATTTAGAGTTCAAATAAACTAAAATGAACATTTCGTTCCGAAAATTGAAATATAAAATTTTTAAAATATCGAACGACTATTTTTTATTCTTCATCCAAAGTATAAACCGTTAAAAATGCTTAAAGTTAAAATTTACGAAAGCGAAGAAGGAGAGGAGAGGGGGTTGAAGCTATTTTTGCCCCTCTCTCCCACTTCTAGAGCCGCCGCTGGCATCGATCATATCCATTTGGTTTGGATCATAAACATTTGTAGTTAACCGGCATGGTATGCAGCAAGGTTACATGTACATTACTACATTTTATTTATTTAAAAAAAGCCATTACCGGTATAATTATAGCAATGATCTTTCAGCCTACACGTTGTACTGATAATATCGTTAAGTACAGTAGTTAAATTCATCCAAAATATTATTAAAACTTCTTATTAACGTACGACTGATAATCTAGAAAGTTTCTTTTACGGTAATTTGTTCACCTTGACTTGGGGGGGGGGGGGGGGGGTTGCAAGA
>JAQGAZ010002621.1:0-16428 GCA_034692225.1 Polydesmus complanatus
AAGACGATTAAAATGGTACCTCTAACTCAATTTTTACAAAAAGTGCAGTTAGCGGTCTTTGCGTCTGGGGTACTCAATTGATGTTTAACGATTTACAGTAGTTAATTAGCGTTGCATTTTTCTTTTCGTGACGTGCTGTACCGAATTGGGGTGAGGAATGCGAAGAATTTGGATGAATTCACATAATTAAACTTTAAGAAAGAGAGAGAAAAAAAAGGGGCAAGACAATATCGTTGAAATATTATATGAAGTCGGTAATAAAAAGAAAAAATGTATGCGGCTACCGGAAATTCCACAAAATTGATATACAAAAGCGCGCGCAGATTGATGATAAATAGCGCTGGTTGCGAATCTTTCGGATGTGGTTTATTGATACAGAAAACGCAATAATATTTTTTGAAGTATGCGAAATATGTAAACAAAAACGAGTAACCAAATATTGTACCTAAACGCATTTTGCAAATAAAATGCACACATTCTACGCGGTTTTAATGTTCTTATATTTAATTAAATACACTTTCGCTAATAAAATGTATGAATTCTCTGCGGTTTGCGTAGTTTTAACATTTTCTTTTATTATTAAATGCACTTAAAAATTTAAACTTACACTTTATAATGCATGCATATTATTTCTGCTTAATAATGTGCTGAAGAATATATATCAGCAAACCCCATTCTACCATTCTACAAATAAAATGCAGTTTTTTGATGCGGTTTACACAGTTTTAATATTTTAATAATTAAATGCACTGTAAAAAGCACTTCTGCTAAACTTAACTAAAATATTGTACTGCATTGTATTCTATGCGGTTTACACTGTTTAAATATTTTCATAATTAAATGCCATTTTGCTAATAAAATGCATGCATTGCATTCTATTAGGTTTGCACACTTTTAACATTTTTATAATTAAATGCATACAGTAGGCCTAATTAGGCTATACAGTATTCTGTTTCTGTCACAGATTTAAACGTTGTTTCAAAATTAAATGTGCTCAGTTTGCATGATATTCAATTATAGCATTATCAATGCAAAAAGTAAACAGCGCTTAAATTATGTGTTTGTGAATAATGCTGTAAGGGGAATACCCTACGTGCATTTTGCTCGAGAATCTAAATGCATATTTATGTGCCTTGTTTGCCTGTTGGCTGGTCCGGGGGTGGTAAACTAACCATGGACCAAGTACATGACTGTATATAAAATGTGCATTATAATTTATACTCGTATTAATTATTATTTCAAAATGTAATTGCAAATGACAACTCCTGAATCCACCTGTATATTTTCGCACTTGTCACTCGCTCGAGTAATCGTCGCTGTGTTTGCGCATGGAGGTGGTAGTGGTGTGAGCGTCGCTAAAAAAGAGCGTGAAATTCGCTATCGTGCGAAAAGAGACAATAGCACGTGCAGATCGAGGAAGGAGAGGAGGAAGGAAGGAAGGATAAAGCGCGTGCTGTGTATGAATTTTAAAAAACCGAGCTCGAGATAAAAAAAAAAAAAAAGGACAGGGAAGAAGAAGAGAGAAGGGAAACGCTGAAAGTTCAACTCCCAGGCCCTCTGCACTTGCCCTGCCCCGCCTCATATCCGGACCGAGGTCCCGGTTAAACAAGGATCGGGTTCAAACAAGCAGGGAACCGGAGGACTAATACAGGGAACCGCTAGTTACTAAGCGCTACGTTTGCATTTTTATCTCTGAATAAATTATTAATGTACCATTACATTAATTCATTACATTTTAATTTGCTTTTCAACAACATTTTTTTTTAACTTTTTAAACAGTTTTTTTGTCGCATTTTAATCACTTTTTGGGACTTTTTAATCACTTTGTAGCAATTTTTAAGCTTTTTTTGGAACTTTTTACTCAATTTTTGTGTTGTTTTAATCACTTTTTGAAACTTTTCAATCAATTTTTGTACTCCAGTAACATTTTTAGCACGTTTTACTATTTTTTTTTAAACCTATTTTTTACTTTTTCAAACTTTTTTTTTTTTTTTTGATAAATTTAAAGATATTTTTTATTTAGCTTTGAACCATTGTTTACTCAACTTTAAACCACATTCTTCTCGATTTTAAACCACTTGTTATTCAGTTATTTAAATCAATTTTTAAACAATCTATTTTACTCGATTATAAACCATTTTTTTACCCGGTTATAATTATTTTCTATTCAATTTTAACCCAGGTTTTACTCAGTATTTAATGAATTTCGAACACCCCTATAGAGTTTTAAACGAGTAGCCTACTACTTATGCAGTAAACTTAATAATATTTTCTATTAAAAGATAAGCGAACCGGTAGATAAAAGTTTTAGCATCCCACCAGCAGGAGAGGGCTAGTGTGAGAGCCGCAGAAACGTTGAATTGAATGAATAGCACGTGTCAACGTTAGTTGGCTGCTAGAGAGCGTGGGATTCCGGTCCCTTATTTACATCGCCATCTATTCACAGTCTTGAAAAATTGCGTCAAGTGAGTCGAAGAAGAAGAAAAAAAAATAATAAGAGGGGAGTGGGTGGTAGAAGAAAAAAAGGGGGGGGGGCAGGGGTGGGTGGTGAGAAGAAAATTGTGCGACAATTTTATAAGGAATATTTTCCTCGACATTCCGCGGGGACCTAAACAACACGGGTTAAGGTCCTTTTGAAGAAAACGTGGAAAACAACATTTTGATGAAAAGGAAGTTGGAATTTGACGAGGGGGCCGGGCCCCCTTTTTCCCTTTAAGCACGAACCGAATCCTTTTCAAAAACGACTTTTCTTAAGCATCCAAATATGTCGAACCTTACCGAATGGTGTTTTTACAAATTCCAAAAGGGCTTTTTACTCTCAAAAGACACTTTTGATTCAATATGTACACATGAAAGAAAAAAAAATAAATAAAAGTGAAAATGTAATTTAAAAACATTTTGATTTTTAAATTTGCTTTTTATTTTTTCTTGAAGAAAACTTTATTTAGACTCATATTTTTAACTATTTTTGTAATGTATTAACTCTCAAACCGGAAATAAAATATTATAATACTGAGTTTTATTAAATTTCGATCCTCCAACGCTTTATCAATTTAAAACTTGTTTTTGAATTTTTTTTATTAAATTTAAACTTTGAATAATTGGTTTTTAATTAATTTTAAAAAAAAGTTCCATTCAACAAAATTTTATTTATTTTTGCACAACATTTTAACTAGCATTTGACTGCAATTTAATTAATTTTTTTTTTCACTAAATTTTACCCAATGTATGCATTCTGTTGTTTGTTTACAAAACTTAATACTGTACATGTAATTCAGTTTTTCGCTGTCGTTTTCCATGACTCGTGAACTACGGGGTCAATAATTTTTTTTTTCTCCAAAATAAAAACATAACAATAATTTTAATCCCCTAATGGTTTAGAATCCGCGGAATGAGTCAAATTTATTTAGCCAGTAAGCACTACACGTGACATATTTTTCTTCGATTCAAACGATAAAAAAAAACCTAATTTATATTTCTTATAAAATTTAATAAAAATTGCACAACACCCATGGCGTGGGTTGAACAGAGGCTACGCGCTTGCACCGAAACAATGATATTTCCATTATGATAAAATAAAAAATAAAAAAAAAACAACAACGTGTAAGTGACATTTAAGTTCCGCCCGTTTCACACCTTTAAAAATATTAAAATTAATTATCGTGCTTGGGCAAAACTTAACAAGAATAAAAGGGAATTATCATAACACAAAGAATGTCTTTTTTGATTTATGGATAAAATAAAAATATTATTAGAGAGTTTGCGGTGACTGCTTCTTAACCTCTTAACTGCTTAAAGTCCCTTTTTGTGACGTCGCCAGTGCGTCACCTCCGGTAGATAAGAGGTTAAGAGAAGCCAAGCGAGCTTATTTTTAAGAATAAGCAGGGCCAATCAGAATGCTTCTCGTCATAGTACCGTCATAGGAAGGAGGAGTCTTTCAAACTTTTTCTCGACTTGATATGGCATCCATGTTGGATTTGAAGCGACACTATTCTTGCTAGTTATAATCAATTTTTTTCGGGCTGAAGATAAGTTATTTTTATTGTGTTTTATTTCTTGAACATGTTTATGTAATGAAATTTAAGCTGCGGTTCATACTAAAATGAAGATAATTAAAAACTATTGGATAAAACGTATGTTATTTGTAAATTGTTGTTTTTCCGATCCCTAACGAAAAAGCGCGGACAATTATGCTCGAGATTATAATAAATAATGCGATTAACATAGAAAGGAATAGGGCATCGGAAAGCTTGGGGTTTCTTCTTTCACAATTTGTAAAGTTTGTATTGATTAAATAAAATTTACAATTAAAAAGTCATAATGTTTGTACCCGTGTATTCTCATTTATGAAGAGGGAACGGGGAAAGACTGCAGTGCAGAATTTAGGACACCTTCTAGTATTTTTAATGAGAGAGGTTTAAATACTGGAAGCAGTATTCATGTTGTACATGCGCATACGTCACACGGAGCGCACGTCATAAGTATAAAAATCGAAGCACCGCAAACACATTTTTTTGGATACGTTTCTTAACTGTGACGACACTAAAATATGACGAAGTACGACGTCATAAACTTAAAAAGAGCAGTTAAGAAGCAGTCACCGCAAACTCTCTATTGTAATAAAAACTGGTTGAAATACACCGTATGCAGTAGGCCTATTTCTAACAATGCTTATATTGCAATTACACTGAATTTCAATAGTTTTTCGATGCATAGCAAGCTCTTATCCGTGTTTCATATGCAAACACCAGCCCCATAAAAAGGAAAAAGCAATGCCATTAGAATCACCGCACAGTTTTTAATTACTGTACAACGTATCTTCTAATTTTGACGCCCCTGCACTTTTAATATGGGGCGCTATAGTATGTCCAACTCGAGTGACCCATGTTCAAATCGCACTATAAATTCTTTCTGCACCTAAACTTTCTTACAGTAATATTTTTGTAATAAAATGTGCAAAATTCATTTTTGTTTTTACTAATTTTGTAGCTTCATTTGCCTACTTTTAATGTTTTACAGGGTGAGTCAGGTGAAACCCGTAAAAGTGCGCATACAATTGTTAGATATTAATTAAGGGTTTCAGCTGACTGACCCATGCAATATTTGTTTTTCTCTCTCTCGATAAGGCGGAAACCCGTAAGAACGGACAAAAATGCTGGGTAAAGCACGATTCCGTCTTAAACTAATTTTGATGTACATTATACTCGTATAATACATTATAAAGTAAACCCTGGATAAAACGGACTCTGTACAAAACAGACTATTAGAAGGAAAGGGAGAAAAAAAAAGTTGGAAACGCAACGTTAAAATGCCGTAAGAAATGGGCTTAATAAAACGTAAAACTGTAAAAACGGAAAAATATTTTTGGGTTACCTCACGATTTAGTTTTACAGTACCGGTATAAAAATAAGATTTATTCCTTCTCATCAGAAAGTGTGGTTTTTGGTGTCGGTACTTATCGCAAAGTGATTGAAAAACGAAGTGTGGTCCCCTTGAAAAATTATTCTCTTTATTTTTTTCGGTGTCAACCCTGTTTCATCGTTTGCCAATTTTCTTTTGATCGAAACACAACGATGAATGTCGAAAAATATGTCAGAGCCGACGAAATGTTAATTTATGATGCGAATTCCTGGTGCGCACTCAGCGCCCCTATCGTGTACTATACAGTACCTGGACTACCGTATACACTCTCATTTTGTTAAAAAGATTTTTTCAAAAGATGAAAATCGGTCGACACACAAAGTGCGTTCATGACCATAAATGACAACTAAAGCAAACCTCAAGAAGAAAAAAAAAGAAAGGAAAGAAAGAAATATTTTTAAGGTTTAAAACCGGTTTTAGAATAGAATTCGCTATCCATATCGTACATTTTAGACTTAAGAGTTTTTGAGCTGCCGAATTATGCGGAATTATGAGTACCACTGTATACTAGGACTTAATGAACGTGAGAATCATTTTCCGATTGTTTTCAACATGTCACACAAACAATAGACAAAACCTTTTTTTTTCTTTTATTATCTTCTCCCTCCAATAAAAATAAATCCCCGACGACTCTCATGCTTATAAAACGACAAATCGTCGGGGAAATTTTTACTCTATTGTATTTTTTTAATAATAGAAGGTAGGAAAAAAAAAGGTTGTAAAAAATCAGAAGGGGGAAAAAAATCTGCATAAAAGCTTATGATACTCAAAGTCATTAAAATGTACACTTAATTGTTCCAATTTTTCTTTGAATTAATAAAAACGTTGCGGATGATTTTTCATGTTTTTTAAATTTGGGAAAAAAATTATTTTATACAAAAAAAAGTAAAGAAATGGATAATTTAATAGGATAAAAAACACTTAATTTTCAGTGTAAATACTGTTATAGCTTAAAAAATGTTAAAGTTTATTTTCAACATGCATTTTTTTTTTTGAAAAAGGCTCAAATAATTATAATAATAAAATAACTTTCCTATATTTTCAATGGAAAGTTTCTAAGGAAAATCGTTGATTCGAAAGAGTTCCATGCATTTCAAAGGCAAGAACATTTTATAACTACACTGTATCCCATTTTCAACCCTTTAAAAATCGCAATAACCAACAACAAAAAAAAAAATGCACTTTCAAATCTGCATAAAGTCTGGCCCGTTATATAAAATTCATAATTAAATGTCATTTAATACCTTGCAAAAATTTCCTTCGCTCTCTCTCTCTCTCTCCAAACCCAAATTTCTCTCTCTCTCGCTCCCAAATTCACACTTTATTTTTTTCCCACCATTCAGTTTCCACTTTTCACAAAAGTTCACCCCTCGAATGACCTTTCCCTTTATCTCCCACTCGCTGCTTTCCCACCCAAACACCGCATACTGCACTAACTTCTCTTACCCAGTGCACACACAGTACACAGGGAGTTTGAAAAATGAGCAACAACACATTAAAATATATTTGTGACGTCTCAGGAAATTCTCATCAAAAGGAGACGAAGAAAAAAAAAATGTTTGTTAAGAAAGAAAAAAAAAAAAGGCACGTACACGCAAAAATAAAAGAGTATTATGATATACATTTTTGAGCTTTTTAATCTCACATTGACACGAAATATTATGTACACGAAAATTACTTTACAATCGAAAAGAAAAATGTTTTCCTGAAATTTTTTTACTTGGCACATTTCAGAATTCATATATTGGGGAAATTATTATTATACAGTAGTAGTAGTAGCCTACATTTGTTTACATTATACAATTTAATAACATTTCCATCTGGTGTTTCAGCCGACGAGACCGTCGCCAATAGAAAGAGGGAGAAACATTAATTTTGTTGTTTCGGTATTTTTCAAATAAGATGCAAAATGTTTCATAAGTTGTGTTAAACAAAGTTTGAAACATAAATGTTTCCATAAACTCTAAAAACCAAGTCTTTGAGAAAATTTAGAAGCAAAAAGAGTTATCTTTTTACAAACAAATTTAGGAACAAAATGTTTCCCTAAATCTTATAAAAAAAATACCGGTATTGGGTGAAACAAATCAAATACCAGAAGTTGAACAACAAAAAGTTGCTTGAAAATGGTAAGTGATAAAATATAATTATTACAAGAAAATTGTTTTAAGCATAAAAAGTCTTCAGAAAATTGAAGACAAAACTTCTCACATGTTTCTGGAAATCTTCAGCATCAGCAATAAAAAATTACGTATTAAATATATAGATATATATATTTTTTTTAAATAAAAAAAAAATGTTTAAAAAATGACATTATAAAATAATAACTCGTTACACATGGCGTAACAAGTTTTAATAGTTGCGAAACAAAACAAAAAATGTTTGGAATGTTAAAGACGAGATAACTTTCACAAATTTGATTGAATGAAAACTGGGGAGAGACAGTGAACTATTTTAAACACAAAAATGTTTCTCGAAAATGAGCAACAATATGAAATCAGCTGTTAATGATTTATGTAAAAAAAAGAGTCAAAAACAAATTTGTTTCCGTATAAATTAACAACACTGAGCTGCGCGTTAAACGCCTATGTTTCGCCGACAGAGAAAATTAACGGTCAAAAATCAAAAGAAAAAAAATGTAAGAAACAAGATAAAAACAAAACAAATGTTCAACAATAAAATAGGAATCTTGGAAAGAATGTTTCACTTTATCGTTGTAAGCGTATTTCGGTGTGTGTTTCCGAGCCGACCCGTTGTTCCAGAGACGAGCCCGAACGTTTTTGATAGAAGCTGGAACCTGAACTTTTTTCGATACACGTTTTGACCCATTTAAAAACCGAGAGTTAGAATCCCCATTATTCCTCAACTTCTACCTGGACCTGGAATTGGCGATGAGATAGAGCAAAATGTCCCTGTGTCCTTCGTAACTGGCGATGTGCAGAGCGCTCCATCCGTCTCGGTTGGCCATGCGGATATCCGCGCCAAACTGCACCAACAGTTTGACCACTTCCAAGTTGCCCGCGTAACAACTTTCGTGCAACAGGGTTTGCCCGGTCTGCAAATCGAACCGATTCACGTTCAGTCCCGACGTTTCTTCCGTGTTTTGCAGCAGTTTTTTCAGTTTGCTGGTGTCGCCGTCGCGTAACGCCTTTTGACACACGTCTTGAATACTGCTGCTGATCATGGTAGTGGACATAGTACGTAACGATGGTGGTTAAGAGACTAGCGACCCCGGCCTTTCTGGTTGCGGCTTCTTAACGTCTACTGAGTTGGTTGCTACTACTCGACACTCTCACAGTTCAATAAAAAAAAGTTTGAAGCGTGAGAATATTTTATAAACGGCCTTGGCGATTGCAGGCATAGAAAGAGGAAAGTTCCATTTCGGAGGGAATTAGGGGAGATGGAGGTGTGCGAGTTGAGCAGTAGAACCAATCAGGGGGTTCCTCTTCCTCTTAAACCACACTCCCTCGACATCGACAGGGCTCCACTCTCACACAAACTTGTTTTATTTTATAGAGAAGGATAATTCGGCCGAGTTACTAGGCCGAGCAATTACGAATGAAACATTAAAGTATGCTCACACTTTCAAAATCCTGAGCAAAAATGTAATTATAACGAGCAAAACAAAATTCGAGCAGCGCCATAGATGTGTGGGGGAAAGAATTGAATCAGGGTCTCGCCATTTAAAGGGGTCCCACAATCTCAGACCTGAACCCACAGTTCGGTCTAAAAAAAAGGGTAAATTCTTCCACTTTCTAAAGTGAGAAAATTCGATCATGAGCAAATGAACTGTGCTATTTTATTCATTTTAAAAAGCGTTAGGGAGGAGCCCCAAAAAAATTGTCTGCCTCGGGCCCTGAATCGCCACAGTTTAATGTCATAAATACAGCACTTGAATTATTACGAATGTAACATGATCTTGATGCTACTGCTACCGGGAGTCGGTTATTACCATGCAGTGTTTATAAAATTAATGACTTACTGAAGGCCCTACATTATACCGTAGTGACATTTTCAGTAGCTTACATTCCCTAATTATTCATTATCCGGCCCGCAACAATTCGAATAAGCGGAGATTTACTGTTAGTGTGATTTAACATTCAGTCGCTCATTTTTTTGCAACGCGCTTGATGAAAATTTAATGCAGTGTTTTTAATGTTAATCGAGAAACCTAATTTACACTTTTCATAACATCTCAATAACGAGACTCAAAAAAAAAATTAATTTATTAGCTTTAAAATTTAAATATTTAAAAGAGTTTCTAATAAAATTCAGTTATTCACGAATCCTAAATTTTTATACTGATAGAATGCGAATGAAAAATTATTACCAAAATCATTTAAAAAAATAGAATTACAGGTAGGCCTACAGTATTTAAATTTATAATTTTTTTCTAAAAAAATAAAAAATCAAGCAAAATTTGACATACGGTAACTGAATAATTCTAATAAATTTGTCTAACTTATAAAATTAATGCAAAATATAAGATTTACGGTATAAAAAAAATTTTCTTTTCTTTAAAAAAAATAATAATAAGAATAAAGAAATAAATTGCGTGCGAATGAAAAATCGAGGTGCTATTTGAATTCAACGCATGAGGTCATCATTTATACTTTTTTTTCTTTAATTTTACCTTAATTTACCCACCCCTATAATTTAAAAATAATCCGTAACCAGTTATTAAACTTGCTTAACAGTTGAATTAAGCATGTAAAACGGAAAATAATTATTTATGTGGTTTTCATATCACATAAATTATTATTATTTTTTTAATATTAAAAAAAAAACACTCCCGCGTTAAGCGAGGGACAAAGCAATAAATTAAATTCCAGTCTGGTATTATTTTTTCAGTAAATATATAAATCGTATATTTACAAAATTGAAATCGATGACCTTCGAATTCACTGTATGCATTGAAAAATAACAGACAAAACTAATGGGGATTTTTTTTTTTTTTAAAAAATTTGCATTATCCAATTATGCCAAAACATGTCTGATTTAAGAGTTTTAATATCCACCTCTTAATTTATTCCTCTTTCCAAAACGTGTGAACTTTTTGGCGGATTTACTCTTGTGTGGTCGAGGTTAATAATAATTAGAATTCTATACAGTAGTTGAAAAATAATAATAACATATGTTTTTCAATTATTGAATATAGTAATACTGTAATTCTTTCGATTGCGATTTATTTTGATTTACGCCCTCATTTTTCGATTTGCTTTTCTTTAAATGGTTAAACATTTCAAATAAATACGACTAACCTTCATTTTATTTCAGTCGGCAAAAATAATGCATTTTTAATAATAATTAATTGAACTTGGGAGTAAACATACTGCATGTTAATGGATATTTTCCAAGATTATAATATTTTCTCAATTTATTTAGAAAAGGTTATTATTTTTTTAATTGAAAACATTAAAATAATTATAACCATTGTAAATTTAATTTATTTCGTTCTTTGTAATATAATTTCAAGTTTGGAAAAATATTACTGTAATTTGGAATAAGAACAGTTAGCCTACAGTTAGTTATATGTTAGCCTACATAATATACAGCAGAAAAATGTATGAAATAAAATATTTGTGGGAACTATAAATGTTTTAATTAACTCTTTCTTAGCTTGGTATCGCATCAAAAAAAAAAAAAAAAAAATGCGCGACAATTGGACGGGCGACAAATGGGAGCATTTAAAATTTGCATTAAAAAAATTATATTACATGTATACAGCATTCTGCATAATAGAGTTTTTAAAAAAAATGCACATCATTCAGAATTTTATCATAATAAGTATGCAATCTTTTCCCCCCTTCGAAAATTCATTCTTAATTGTTTTTATACAATTTTAATAGAAAATTTAATAATCAACGAATAATTTATTTACTAAAATTAGCGCATAATACTGTATGCTTCAACTAAATTGTGGATGAAAATGTTTTATTGAATTTTGAAAATATCTTTTCTTCCTAATAATTATTTTAAACGAAAATTTCATTTTTCCCAACGAACTACATGACTTTTTTTAAATAAGATTTTCGGGAAACAGAATAATAATCAATCAATTTTAATTCAATTTTGAGCAAACGTTTTGCTAAATTTCTATTGAGATTCGACTAAATTCTGAAAATTGTTTTATTAAACTTTGATTAAATTCATTTTTTCTTTCGCTTTTGTATTAATTTTTAATCAATCTAATAAATAACTATTTCATTCATTCATTATAATTATTAATTTTGCGGTTGATCTTGTAAGTAAATTTCGAATGATTTCGTCGAGTTATAATATACACACGTAGAGGTCATGTAATTATTCACTTCCCGTGTGGGCCATAATTCTCGAACGTTGTCGATGAGAAAAAAAAAAAGTCTAAAACGTTTTGAAAAGTAGACAGGGACTTTAGCACGAAAACCGCGCGATCTGTCGAGCAAACTCGAGGCGCGCATTAAAAATTATGTGGGACCCTGGCGAGTGAAAATTTTAGCCTTCCCATGCTAATTCCAAACAGCTATCTCACACTGATTTTAATTTCTCAACCGACTCTGAATCATTACATTACATTAGAGGAAAGATCATGGCTGCATGCTATAGAAAGACTTATCCAAGCATAATACCTGTTTCCCTCTATCTCGCTCTCTCTCTCTCATAGCCACTAACTGATCTTCCCATAGGCAGCTACATGTACGTACATTTCCATGGCAAAGCCAGGTCTCCACATGACGAATTCTCCCATTCTTTAGATTCTCACGTGATTTACATCCAGCGAAAATCTCACCGACTATTCAGACGAAATTCGGCAAAACAATAGAAAAGTTGGGGAAAGGGGGGAAAATTTACAGTTAAACTCACAATATGAAAAAGCCTCATCCAACGAACTCGCAGGTAAACACGAGTAGACGAGGTTGATACAGTTATGCTCCGTCTGCTTTTAATTGTGGGATTTTTTAAAAAAAAGAAGAAGAGGGATTCTACCTATTATTATATTAGTGTACACACATCGCTTGCAATTTCCTAATAAAATGTGCACAATAAAACAATTATATTAGAATTCTCAGCGTTTATCTCGTTTTTTTTTCCAACTTCTACTTTTTCCACCCCACCAAAATCCCCGCTTGACGATAACTTTTTAAATTATCTCGTTTTATAAATTTAATTTCGGTTTCACATTTAAACCTATTATCAAAACAATTTTCACGGGAACTTTTAAGAGACATTTTAGAACGTTAGTGTGGCCAGAACTAACTTAATAACGAGAAATAAAAAAGAAAATCGTTTTTATAAACGTAATAATAAACAATTCAATTGTGTGAGTGGGTTTACTATTATTATTTTTTATGAGATATAAATAATAATTGTTAAGCGTATTTTAATTGAATTTTTTTTTCTCTGCAATATTATTATTATTTTTTTTGTTTCGTTGGAAATGTAAAACTTATTTTGGCAAATTACAACCATACTGTAATTGTATTTTAAAATTTCCAATACCACCTGAAAGTTTCTCGATAAATGACAATATTTTTAAATTTGCCAAGAAATTAAGAGCAGAGAATAGACAATTAAAATAAAATTATCGGGTTTTGTTTGAGCTATTAAACAAGTGTAAGTTTATGTTAGAAATTTTCTCATATATCCGGTATGGAATAATTTGTTTTTAATCTATAACAAGTGAGATAATGGAGGCAGATTTTAAAACTTAACAATTTGTTGACTAAAAAAATCCTACTTCAATAATAAAACGATTCATTAAGAAAGAAAAAAACAATATAACGCTAACAGCAAAACATTATTAATAATGTCAATAATCATTAGATTATTTTCTTATTGAAAATAATTTATAATCTCAATCTCATAAGTAGTGAATATTGTGATTCATTGTATATTTTTTACCAAAATAACTACAGATAATTTTCAGGAGCAACTCCCTGTAAAGCATTATTAGCAGCCTAATTACTTTTGAGAATTTCCAGAATGTTGTTTCTTATTTAGCAAATTTTAGAATATCGAGAAGTATATAAAATATAAATGAAGACTGTACCTTAAACACTTACGACTTTTCCAGGATTCATTATATTTAAAGGATCCAAACTCTTTTTTAGTAATTTCATAGTGTCTACTCCAGTCTTTCCTACTTCACCTTCTAGTAAATGCATTTTTCCCAATCCAATTCCATGTTCACCAGTACACGTTCCTCCGACGGCCCAAGCTCGACTGAAATAAGCAACATTGACGTAATCAAAATGAACTACTACAAAATTAAATTTAAAAAGACATTTGTTAAGTTACCTCGCTAATCTATCGCATATTCCTTTAATTTTAACTAACTCCGATTTTTCATTCGGATCGAAAACCAAAAACGCGTGAAAATTTCCATCACCAACGTGTCCCAAAATGGGACCTGATAAAATCCAACAGAAATGTAAACTTGTTTGCCTGATTTTACTCAATCATATTAAAAGAATGTACCAAAAATGTTTTGGCTTTCGATGTCTTTTTGAGTTTCTTCTATTATATTCGGCAAAGCTGATAATGGCACACATGTATCACTTGAAATAAACTGTAAATACAAAATTAATATTTATAAAATATCAAGAAAGAACATAATTACTCTGCATCCCGGTTTCAAAGCGAGAATCGCGTACAACAAATTATGCCTAGCGTTCCATAATTTATTTCTTTCTTCCATATCTTTAGTCCATACGAACTCGGATCCACCATTGGAAGACGAAATTTCACCTATAATAATAATAAAAAATAGAATGTTACAACTTCTCAGTTTTACAACAACATTTTACAGCATACGGTTAATATAATACAAAAACATAAGACATTTTATTTATAAAATTATCCAAATTTAAATAGTCTTTCATTATATTTTGATTCATCATTCTATAGAACTGATTTATACAGAACTTTTAGAAAAGAAATGATGTTATTCAGCAACCTACTGAAAATATATTAATAGGTTATAAGTTACCAAATAATAAAATCAAACTGACCGACAATTTGAGCCTGTTCTTCGACTCCAGCAGACGATCCGTGAAACTCGAAAAACAACGTTGGTGATTCTTTGTAATCGAGTTTACTATACCTATTACAAGCAGTCATTGAGGATGCGTCTAACAGCTCTGTCGTAAAGAATATAATAACATAATTTAATTGAGTGATTAAAGATGCGACTCAAAAAAAAAAAGAGAAATTTTACCAACTCTAGCAATCGGAATGTTAGCTTGAAGCGTTTGTATCGCAGTGGTAACGGCATCGGTTAATGTTGGGAAACTACAAATAGCAGACGTAATCTTCATCCCAAAAAAATAAAACGATATTTATAACTTTTTCATATAATACGTCTTAATTCCTAATAATTATTACCGTATCGGGAATTGCGTACAACTTTAAGAAAATTTTAGTAAAAATCCCCAGCGTCCCTTCGGACCCAACGAAAAGATTCGTCAGATTATAACCAGCGGATGTTTTCCTGCATACAAAAAAAAGCAAACATTATTAATTGTAAAATATTTGAGCGAGTTTAAACATGATACTGTACTTGGGTCTGTGTCCCAAACCCGCAGTATTTAGCACTGATCCGTCAGCTAAAACCACCTCTAAATTGAGCACATTTTCTCTCATGGTTCCGTATCGAACTGCGTTGGTTCCTGAAGCGCTAGTGGAAGCCATGCCACCGATCGAGGCATCCGCCCCAGGATCTGCGAGTTTTATTCACAATAATATAATACTGTAATAATAACTCTTAACTTATAAAAGTATTAAAGAGGTCGCGCCTTACCGACTGGAAACCATAATCCGGTATCTCGCAAATAATTGTTAAGCGTTTTTCTCGAAATCCCAGGCTCAACTACCACGTCGAAATCTTCTTGGTGAACTTCGATCACATTGTTCATCAGATTCATGTCTAACGTCACTCCACCCTAAATATCAAAATGGTCTGACTATTATAAAGAATAATTCTTCTCTCGAATAATCCAGGCTTTTCTTTACTTTAATCGGAATGACTCCTCCTTCGAAGCCTGAGCCTGCCCCGAACGGGATGACCGGGATCACTCGTTTATGACAATATTTGACTATCTCAGATACTTGTTCCGTCGACGATGGTTTAACCACGACATCGGATAAATGAGGTCTAAGAGAAATTATACAGAATTATGAAATATAAATCATTAAAAAAATTTCCATAGACTTACGTATGCGCGCTTTCGTCTTTGCTGTATTGCTGTTTGGAAGCTTCGCTCGTCAGCACATTTGCAGTGCCGACTATCTTTCCAAAATCACTCGCCACTTCGGCACTAAAGCCCGTCTAGAATAATATTATATTAAAATTTCACGTTCAATCTAAATCATTAATAATTATTGTACGTAAACGATCACTCGTACTTACTTTGTATTGGCACGTTTGATAGCCACACGTTTCCACAACATTTAGTAATTTTCTCAACCCGAACGACTTGGAAATTGCGAAAAATTTGTTCATATTGCTGTTAACTTAAGTCTTAAACAACTTCGATGCACTCCTGATAGCATGATAACGTTAAAAACTTTGAATAAACGCACTTTAATAACCTTCAGACTGGCGAACAATATTGGAGCGGGCCTGGTAAAGGTCACGACCTTGATTTGATTTGGCGCAACTCCATCGAGGGGGTCGCTCATAAACGGCGGACTCACCAACCGCTAAATTCAAAAACATAGTTACGGTATTTTTTTAAAAAAATTTTTATTTTTTGAAAATTTTTTTGAAAATTTTTTTTGAAATTTTTTTTGAAAATTTTTTTTTTTTCTTTTTGAAAAGTTTTGTTCAATATAATTATGCATTAATTAAATAGCTTTGAAAGTGCCAAGCGGAATAACAAACGGTACAGCAAACTTATAAAAGTTTGGACTACCCTTATCCATCGACTCAATTAAGGGTCGTATACTCAGTCAACCCTTAAAAATAAGGGTCCCATAAGGGTGCACTTGAACTTTTTTTGTATTCACAGTCATTCTATAAGGGAAGTTTAA
>JAQGAZ010002622.1:0-16426 GCA_034692225.1 Polydesmus complanatus
TAGGAAGCTCGATACGTGCCCCCCCCCCCCCAGCCCACATTCCATTCTCACACATTTTAATTAGAAAACGCGTACAAGTATGAAAGAAGTCTCCACGCGCTCTTTCCAGATAATTCACAGCGATATTCTCCATAACTATCAATACGGAGATTGAAGCTGAGGGTTAAAGTTCAATCATAATGCGGTTAACTCCGTTTATAATTATTATTCGAAAAAATTAATAGAGATTTAATTAAAATTTCAAGAATTTCTTCAAACAAAATTTACTAAAAACATCTGTCCGCAAACTTGGAATAATTAAATAAACAAGATCATCGAAAGTCAAAAAAAAGTTTTTTTTTAATTAATCCGTTTTAGGTTCCTTTTCTAAAACATTCGTTAATCTAGATTAAAATATTTTAAAACTAGATCTTTAAGTGTCAATAAAATAAGCCACCCTCGTTTAACGCGGTATTTGTACAGGATCACGCTACCTACAAATTGTAGCTACAATTGGTTAATGCATTCTGTTACTTTCCATCAAAAATTTTGGAACAATACGGTGAGAATCAGCCACATAATGTGTAAGACATTTCAAGTAATGACAATATCCGGCCACTCGTAAAGAGAAACTGTCCGCAAAGTGTTATTTTTTAAGACATAAACGATCATTAAAGTGCATAATTTTAAACCAGAGTGTACGTGCGCAGATCCCCGAAAATATTCCGTAAATCCATCCGCCTTTCTTCTTAATCGTTATTTATATTAATGCTCTTGTATAATAAATTAAGATCCGTGTTAAACTAGCGTAATAATATTAATAAAGATCTCGTAAAACTGGGAATGCGCATTACCTTTAAAAGTGATATCGATTAGCAACAAAAGTCGTAACACTTTTCACTCGCTATAATAAGAATTTCTTACCATAGAATTTCGTTCCACATAATTTATAAACGCATTTTTAACATAAAATATTTTTTGATCATTACCACTTTCGTGTTTTTTTTTTCCTCTGTGCGGTTGTTTTTTTATTTAGATTTTGAATAAAGATGCAAATAAATCCTAAATAAACAACCCATTAAAAATCGTTTCGTGATTTCCGCGACACTCATAAAAGAAAAAAAGGGTGTAAAAATCTCTTTTTTAATATGAAATCCACGCAGATCAATACGCTCTTTTTCTTTGAGTACGGTAATGTTCATTTTATTCCATGCATTTCAAATGCGACCCATTCATCCACACCCCCTAACCCCTTCACTGCCCACTCACTTCATCCACCCACGCACACTTATCACGTTGATATCTCCCTCCCTCAAGTGAGCAAAATCTCTCTCATTGGAATGTTGTTGGTCAAGTCAGCAGATGAGAACACAAGCTGATGTGTTTCTACAGTAAAAGCTTCCTCGCCTTATTCATTATTTATTCACATTTCAAATAATAATATTTACTTTTAGGAAATTAATTCCATAAATTTTATTTTAACTCGTTGTTTTCATAAGCTTCAAAAACATAAATATAAATGTCATCCTTCTACGTCTTCATTTCTACATTATCTTAACGCACGCTTTCGTTAATGCAAATTCTGTATTTATACAAATAATAAAGATACAAAATACAAAAATTCCGAAAATTAATTACCTTTCTCAGAATTATTATTAAACAATGTTTTTGCGTGATAAAAATGTATTAATTCTTTTCAATGTAAACATAAATATGCGGGCGAAAGAGGCAAATTTTCAAATATAAATATCAGAAAACTTTCATTTACCGGTACAGTTAATTCTCTCTTAACGTTTTATGGAAAATAATATGTTACGTTCTCAGTACAACGAAATTTCCGACTCAAAATATAGTTCGCAGCAACAAGCAAAATTATATTCAAAAAAAAGATTCTTCAAACTTTGAGATGAAAATCTGCTCAATAATTTAGGTCCCTTTAAAATGGTCCTTTAAATTTTAAAACGTTCGTTGCAGATTAACAACGCTGTCAACCTTCGTTAAATCAAGTTTCGTTATACCGAAATTAATTTATACAATGCACCGCGTTCTATTATTCTTTCAGTCGGAGAAAAAACCCTTTTTATTCCCTCTTTATATTATTTTTGACTTCCTCTTTTCTTCATTCATTTTTTTTTTTACAACTAAACAAACCTTAATCAACCGCATAACAAATTTAAAAGAAAAAAAAGAATCAACCGCGAAGTAACCAGTAGTGATGTTGAAAGCGGTTTATTCACGCCATCTTTAATTTACGTTACGAAAAAAAAAAAGAAAAAAGCAAAAAAAAAAAAAAAAACCTCCAGGCTTTTATCTTAAATCTCCGCCGTTCTCAACCAAACCCGGTAAATAATCCGCCGAGTGGGTGGAGTTACGTCATCGATAACCCTCTCTCCCTCCCACTCACTTTAAACCTCCACCGATCAAAAAAAAAAAAAAAAATGTGCTTAACAAAAATTTCACTGTCAAACTTCATTTTTTTTTTCTCGCAAAAAGCTGTAAAATTGCTTTTCTCATTTAAAAAAAAAAAAAATTTTGCATTTTCAATTTTTCATTAGGAAGAGAGCGAGAGAAGATCGATCGGTGACGTCATATGGGATGCGGATGGGAAAGGGAAAAATGAGTTTTCATCAGGATTGACGTGTCCGCCCATTCGTCTGCAGTGTTTAAGAGAAGAAGGCGTGAGCCGAATTTATTGAGCCCCAACGCTATTTAGTTACAGCTTGAACGTTAATTTATTAAATACAGCATAATGTAATAAGCGTCTATCACATTTTAAGTATTGTTCGCAATGGAGACGATACACTCGAAACTTCTAATAATACTTGACACTGTACCTAATACTTTTCTATAAGGAAATTCATGAAAAAGGTCTTTAACAGTCTGATACAATAATCACCGATGTAAAAGGGCGCTGAGCATCAAATGGCCAAGACGAGCAAGAGGCTGATGGGGTGAAAGAAAATGGGGTAGAGGGAGGAAGGGAGTGTGCGTAGGCAGGACACCCAACACGCTTGTCAATCTCAATCGCAAAGAAACAAAAACAGCGAATTCCGCGGAATGTGAAACTGCTTCCCCCCCCCCCCCCCCTCTCTTTCTATTTTTCATCTTTCTTTTTTTTTTTTTTTTTTAACTTTTTTTTAAATAACTATTTTGCAGCGCCGTCTAGCTGAGTGTTTGTTGTAGACTCGATTTCGCGTGAAAAGCTTAAAAATATAAAAAGGATCGATGAAAAATTTTAACATTTAAAGAACGAGCAAAAAATAAAAAAAAAATTCTAAAGAAATAGAAGCGTCTTTTTTATTCACTTTTTTTCTCTCTCCTTTCCTTAAACGCTAAAGGCGCTTAGGTGGGTGGTTAAGAAGGAGGTGACGTGAAATATGAGATTCAGAGTTGAACGTTACATAAGAAATCAGTGTGTGAAACGCTCCCTCGAGTAACTTATGGATTATATAATATGTTTTTTGCTTCTTCTTCTTCTTCTTATTTAAAAGTGAAATACAGTATATACTAGGTACGTTGCTTCTCAACCATTCACTCGGCGTACCAAATTGCTAATACCACAAAAACAATACAATTTTAATTTAAAAAAAATCTCATTGAAATTCGATTAGCAATTACGCCACCAGATAACGTAATTAATTGCATTTGCTAATTAAAAGTTTAAAATTTCTACCAACTCCAGACATTAAACATTTCTTTATCTGGAATTACACTCACGCGCCTTTTCCTCATCACGTGCATACCCTACCCTCTCACTCAAACCTCTAATGTTTTCTTTGGCGCACTCCAAACGCAGGATAAATAAAAGAGCAAAAATTTCGATAGAATCGACGGGTATTATTTCAGCGCGCGTGCAATTCCCTCACGCGCGCGCTCCTTCCTCTCACGTCCTTTTATTTATTTGCGCACTTTAAATAACAAATTTCGAAGTAGGGAGAGAGGAAGGGACGTAAATCACGCGTTTAGTCGCAAATTGTGAGGAAGATAAA
Source organism: Polydesmus complanatus (assembly GCA_034692225.1). Classification (NCBI taxonomy): domain Eukaryota; kingdom Metazoa; phylum Arthropoda; class Diplopoda; order Polydesmida; family Polydesmidae; genus Polydesmus; species Polydesmus complanatus. The sequence continues at coordinate 3,969 of JAQGAZ010002622.1, forward strand.
TGCGGCTTTTTATTTTATATAAAAAAAAAAAAATAATAACCGCTCGACTAAAAATAAACGCGAGCGGAATTTACAAAATACCCCGCGACGACATTTTTTTTTCTCTTCCAAAATTTAATTACTTTCAAAGTTGGAAAAACGAAAAAAGGAAAAAAAAAATTTAAATTCGGCAATTAATTAAATGCTAATTAGTAAAAAACGATTATAAACGAACGCAACACTCAGTGGGTGTAAAATCCGCAATTAAGCAATAATTATATCTGCGAATGAGCGTTTAATATTTACATACTTAAAAAAAAGACATCCCTAATGGTTACTATTTTTTTTTTGGTTGAATGAACGACTTTCGAGTAAACGGATCACTTCGTTAAAAAATTTAATGTAACGGTGTTTTTTTACCTGTTCCGCAAACGTCTTCAATCTCGCATTTCCCAGGCATTAAGGCAATATTTTTCCACCTAATAAAATGAAATAAAATATTCAAATTATTACTTATAATCAAATTAACGTGCATACATTTTTTCATTTTATAAAATATACTTGCATTATAACATGTAAACATACTCGAAATCACATGTAAAACGAGACTAAGAGCTACTATATGGTACGCTTCGTATGAGAAAGTGAATATTATAATAATTTAATCTCGCGAGTAGTTAATTGAACGGGTCATAAGGTCACCCTGCCACTAATTTATTCAATAGCCGCGCTCGAAAATACTAACATTATTATTATTAAGGTGGGAAATGTCGCCGCATTGGAAACTGAGCTAAAACATTATTATTCATGGCGCTCATCCTGGATTTTCAATCCCCCTCTCTCTCTCTCTCTTAACAATAGCAAATCCAGCTAAAATATCATTAAGAATTTTAATTTTCCGGGAAAAAAATAAATTAAAAAAGCTTAATTACGTTTGTTTGTTTTTAGCAATCCACTGCACTGTACATGTAAAACGATCGCTTTGTGGTCTCGATTAAAAAAAAAAAAAAGAATTAAACTTGACCTTCGAATCTCGAGTTCGAAGATCGATTACTACCCGACGAACACTATCGATCACCAAAAAACTATAATAGAAGACGTTTGAAAAATGGGAAGCGTTGAATGATTAATGCTCGAGGCTATTGAAAACTATTCATCGACAATTATTCATTTTCGAGCTTTTCTCGAAGATTCTCGAAAACAATAATAATTTCAGCGATGATGATTATTGCGCAACCCTTTGAAATTGTGTACCGAGCGACGCAGCAATTGTTCCTCCTTTCCATTGACTCGTGGACACGGGGATTAACGGGTTTCTAAACTCACTACATAGCCATATGTACATGTACCTTGTATCTCGAAAAGCTATACTGTAATGGCTTCTAGAGAAAAACCAATGAATAGAAAGACGGGATGGCGTGCGTGCCAATCGATTGTCCAATCTTTTTAAACAGAATATTTCATAGAAAATATGCGAAAAAAAAATAAAATTCTTAAAAGGAATTCCACACACCCTTCTTAATCAATTTAATTGACTGATACTCTCGCGTGTACCGCTATCATTAACTCTAGCGGAATGAAATTTCCATCACACCTCTCTTAATTAACTCAAAAAGAATGTACCGTGCATTAAAAGCAGACGCTCCATATTCAACTTAAACACATAGCAACTTTAACAACAAAAAAAAAAATCAAATAGCTTTTTTTAAAAAATAAATAAATAAGAGATTTACATCTTGTAATCTCTTTTTGGCAACAACAAAACTACTGTAGAATATAAACAACTCAGTGCGTACATTAAACTTGATCCAAAGTTTTGATAACAGCACCAGTAGAATTATTAAACAAAACGAGATTTCAGGAACGAGATCAAAGCGTGAACGACTTTTAAGAACAGTTAAAAGCTAGAATCAGATACCGGTACTGCATAACTAGATCTGACACACAGTGTGTTGTCATAATAGTAAAACAAGAAATTGTTTTGACCAAGAGTTCTTATGTTTCAAAACGTTCCTTAATCAGGTCAACAACGCTCGATAATCTAAAATAAAGTCAAAGTTTATCATTATACTGTATCGGGTTATCGTATCACGTGATTCGTATCACGTGATTCGTCTTACTCTCATTTTATACAGAAATAAAAAAATCTCTTAATTTTACTTTCGAATGTCAATCCGCACAGTTATCAATATGTGCGTAAAACTGGGTTTGCTTTTGTTAATTTCTTGGTTAATCCCGAACCTACTGGCTGCCAAAGAGCGCTGCAGTTTAACTTGGAAATGGAACGAAATGGAGTGCGTGGATGACAATGTTTTTAAGTACGGAGCGGTCTCAGAACTAGTCAAATCCATTACTTATCTCAATTTTAAAAGCTGTACTTCGCTAGAAAACAGCAACAACAACTCGAAAGCGGTGCCAAGTTTTCGAATAGATTGTAAGCTGACGACGGTGGAAGAAGGTCCTTTGACCGCGCTCACAAAGCTACGCACCTTACACTTCTCGGCCAACGTCAGCCGTTTCCCAAAACAATTCTTCTGCCCGTTCGACCTGGGTAATCTAGATTTATGCAATAATCAGCTGAATTCGGAAGAAGATTTCGGTCTTCTCACCAATTGCTCCTCTCATCAAGAACCCGGAATGTGCGGAACGAGCCTGTTCATTTTAGATATATCCCGCAATAAACTCAAATCCATCGCCAGAAACGGGCTTTTGTGTAATCTGCAGCAATTATTTTACCTAAATCTAACCGGGAACGAAATCTCCAGCATCGAAATCGGCGCCTTCGATGCCTTGAAGAAGTTGGAGCATCTGTACTTGAGCAACAATCGCTTGTCCACTCTTCCTACAGGGCTGTTCGGCTCCGTGGAATACCTCAAATGGTTAGACCTGAGCGGGAACAGGATCAGCGTCTTGGAACCGCACGCTTTTAAACAACATTTCTTCTTGAGTCATCTGGATTTGAGCAGAAATGGTTTAAACTGTTCGATCGAGTCCGCGACCTTCGCCGGACTCGCTTCGCTCTCAAAATTAAATCTGACGGGAAATTTATTAACCCACATTTTGCCCGACGCATTTTCCGCTTGTCCGAGATTGGAATTCCTCTATTTGAGCCACAATCGGTTGAAACGGATGCCGGAGCTAATGGTTCATCCAGCCTTATTGTGGCTATATCTCGATCACAATGAAATCGAAGAAGTGAGCGAGTCTGGAATCTCGGATACTATCGCCGTTTTGGATTTAAGTTACAATAAACTAGGTCCCATTTTAGGTCCGAACATTTTTCAAAACTATTACACTTTGGACAACTTGGATTTATCCGGAAACGAGATCGAAGAGCTGAGCGACGGCACTTTTAATTTCAATTTAACTAAACTGTACCAGAAATATTCGTGGAAGAGTGGCTCAACCGTCACTTTATCCGGAAAAAACGTCATTTTCGAAGATAAAGTATATAACCGGTCGGATCCGTGGTCTCGAACCACCCAATTCCGAAAGATGATAAACGTGGTTAACCTATCTCATAACAGGATGAAAGAGTTTAAGTACTCGTGGTTACCCAAAGACAGCAACGCCGTGTTCTTAGCCCACAATCGAATCGAACAATTGCCAAAATTCGATTCGCATAAAGTTTCTGAACTTTTACAAATAATTCTGTCGGGAAATTTAATAGAAAGTGTATCGAGTGACCAACTCCCACCTGGCCTCACTCATCTTTACATGGATTCCAATCGCGTCGCACATATTGAAGAAGGGACGTTCGAGAACTTAAAGCAGTTGGACGTTTTGTATCTTCAGAACAATTCTTTGACCACCGTCCGAGGGCTGCAACTCAGTAACAAGACTAGGTTAATCAAAATCCAAGATAATCCATTCACGTGCAATTGCGAAACGGTAGAAGAGCTCAACAATTACGTATCAAAATATCTAAATAGAATAGATGCACCCAATGAATTGCCTTGCAAAACGGATGCGGTTATTCCAATGCATGTGGTTAGCATTGACCTAGGGCGTTGCATCAAGGGGAACGTAGAAGCAAAACTCACTTGGTGGCAAATGTTTACATATTTACTTTTTGACCTATGGTAACCAATCATTTCAAGTCCCTTACTCTAGATTAAGAAACCCAAACCCCTAAATACCTTCTCTCTTAAAGAATTTTTTTTTTAGCAAACATTTTACGAGTCAATCTAGTAGCGCCATCTAGGTTACATTTTCTCAAATATCGCATCGAAAATTCAATTTAAACGCCTCCAAATAACAATCATATGATTTTCTGCATTGTTTCCTCGCAAATTTATGATCTTTTAAAAATCAAAATAAAACATTAAAATATTGACTTACGTTTCTCGTTGCCACCATCCAACATTTATTTGCATCTCGTTTTGGATCAACCACATAATGATGAAACTATTTCTATGTGCCAACCATCTAAAAAAAAAAAAATTAAAAATTAAATATTGGTTTTTATTTTCTTATCACTGTAATTTAAAATAATACACAAGAAAATAAATGGGTTTAAAAAACTAATTGCTAATAATAAAAATACCAGTAAATAATAAACTAAATTCGGGTACTTTCTTTTTAAAAAAGAATTAATACAAATTTTCGCTTTCTATATAATGTACGAATACATGTAAAAAAAAAAATATTGGCTTATTATCATAAAAACAAATATAGTATTTTAAATAGCAATTCCTTAATTTGTAATCAAGCTTGGAGCTTCCTCTTAATGAACAAAAAAATTATGCGATAACAATAATTATTATTATAGGCAAATTGAAAGTCTCCAATACAGTACAGTAGTTGAATTAATGTAATACATGTACTATACAGAATACGCCCCGTTTTTCATAAAACTGTAATACATTATTGTATAATAAAGCGTACGATGTCGCGAATTAATAAAATAAAAATATACGTCCTTATTAAAATTATTATCAAATGCCCATTTACAAAATGGTTGACAAAACAATGTACACCTCACATTTATAAACGTTATTGTTTTTAATTTCACTAATTATCAGGTAATGCAATACGCAACTGGTCTTGTAAATTATTAATAGGCAGCAGTCTACTCATTTGCTCGTTTTTTAAAACAATGAGAAAATTTCTGCGTGTATTTGTTTCGTTTCCACATTCAGAACAAAGTTGCAGGATAACGGGTTTTCTTAGATTTATCAAAATACAAAATGCTGATGAAAATACTAGTCTTGTGGATTTTAATTGATCTCGTAGTTTCTAATCAAACGGATTCCGCTGATAATGTTACTGTGAGTGTGGTGGTGCCTGAACAAACATTAAAAGACAGAGATCTTCGTGAAATCGTAAACGATTGCCGCTTGGGTTACATTTCGCATTTGGCAAAATTTCCCAATTTATGGGAAAGAATCAGGTTGAAAACGGTTATCTGGCCAACTTTTCCCACGCCTCAATGTAAGAAACTGAAGAAGAACGAAGAAACTGGATGTAGCCCATAACTGGAATCATTTAAAAGTATCTTAGTATTATGTCCTAATCGGACAGTTGCACTAACTTTAAACACATAATAATTATAAAGGGCTGAATCCTGTTTTTCCCCAGTTCATTATTGTTTTTAATGTAGCATATTCTGTATTTTTCATTACCAATGTTCATTATTAATTATCTTTCTATTAATATTTTTGCTGTTTTATTTGAAGATGTTTTAGATACATTTTGTGAGGAATTTCTTCAGAACAGCGTTTCCGTTATTATTATCATATACAAATATGATTCCGATATCGTTCAATTTCGTTATCTAATGCAATTGTCCAATGACGTTGGTATTCCGGTGATTATAAAGAAAAGCGTCAGTCATTTAGGAGTAAGCTCGTTCTCGCTACCTTTAAGTTTATTTCTTAGACATTTTGTACCTGTTATTGTTTTAGTCGCCCCATCCATCTGTCATATTTGAAACAAATCCCTCAGCGGCTGACGAAGCCGAAGCAATGCTCTACATTCTTTCCGAGTTAAGATATTCATTTGAACGAAATTTATAGAATTAATATTATTCCCTCATTATACAGCGTTTGTTATACGTAGATTCGACTTTAGACAGGTTTGCGTGATGACGAATTCTATTGCAGATGGCGAAGACTTTCATCGAGAATTAAATAAAATGCAAAAGAATTCTACTTTTAGGTAAGTAAAAATAGATTTTAAAAATATTTACAAACATAGCCCAATCACAGAAATTCTATATAAAAAAAATAGGAAAGAATGTAGATATGGAAGATCAATAAAATAACATTTATATTCAACATAAATAAAAATCATTTGTTTTGATTACTTAAATATTTTTCTATTAACTAATCAAAACATGCTATGACTGACTAGTGAAACGATTTAATTGTTTCAATTAATAAAAGACATTAAAAACTAAACTAAAGTAGAAAACTGCAGAGCGCCATTTTGAAAGCAATTGTACAATTACTAAATGGCTTTTTGAGTCAACTGCAAAACCTAATACTGTATACCAGGTATACCAGAATACTACCATGTCCTCCGTTCACTATAACACGGCATCCAGCATGTCCCCGACAACCGACGACTCATGTTGTTTGTTCATGTTTTTGTCATATTTGGTCAATTGCTCTACTTACTAAGAAATGAATTACATAAGTTTTTTTTTTTTATAAGTTTTGAGATACTCTACTATATTAAATTGAGAGTGAGCGAAGACGAAGAATTGATGACCGGACGTATGTTCGATATAAAGACGAGGTATCCTATATGCAGAGTGATTGTCGCACACATATCGAGAGTGGAGGCGCAGCTGATGTTTCCGGCCGCAAATAAAGTGGGTTTGACCGGAAGAGAATACCAGTGGATAGTCACTAGATCGACCTACACTCATTTTCACGAAATTGAACTTAACTTTCCAGTTGGTACATTGGGAATATACTACGATTTATTCGATGAACAACTCCAAGAATCCCTTAGTAAACTATTTACGAAAGACTTTAAACTTGAACATCGTTTTAATTTTCTAATCGATGTTTTGGGCGAGCGCAACAAACTAATTGAAAATGAATGGATTTATATGATCAGCAACACCTTCGAGATATTAGAATCTGGTTTGTTCAATTATCTCAATGAATCAAATGATAATCGCCTCGAAAACCTTAAACCGAATGTCAACTGCGAACGAGATTCGTTTGAGCGATGGACAAATGAAACTTCTTTACGCAAGTACCGGTAAAATAATAATTATTGTACAGTCATTTACATGTACTAATACATAATTTAGTTAATTTCAGTGACTTAGTTTCGATTGCAAAATGTGGTTCATTAAATTCAAACATACAAATTTATAACATAAATCGCACTCTTAATAATGTTTGACTCATAACTAACGTTATGAGCGAAACATATCCTCTTAAAATTAAACTAAATTAGACATGACAAAAATAATTACATCGTCTATTTTTAAAACTACGTCACTGACTTACTATTATTGAGTTTCTAATAATATTAATTGTAATAAATTTTAAAATATTTATAAGGTCGTTCCCAGTCGATAAAATACTGGAAGTTGTGCAAATGGTACCTTCTCACCACTGGGCATTTGTTAGTGGAATTTTAAGCTACTTGGGTACCCGGTATTTCTTTTATAACGTCCAAAGATATATTTTTGTCCTCCTACAGCATTTTGTTTTCACTATATTTAAAGGTTAACTTGCGATAATTTATTCGTGCAAGTGCTGTTTGTTTTTAGCTTATAGCTAAACGCAAGTTGTGCTATGACGTCACTTCACATGTTAACGTAGTTAACGTCGCTTACGTGACATTAAGCGCAAGGTCTCTATTATAATTTTTATATGCAAAGGAAGTTATTCATAGTCGCTCTTTTTAAAATAAAAAAACAACTCTTTTTAATTAATTGACAGCTCAACTTAAAAAAAAACTACGATACATCATAATGATAATTGAAATATTTTTATACCCTTTTCGGGTTCCGTTTAACATATTTTCTCTAAAGACGATACGTTAATCCGCAGTTTACTACCGGTAACTTATTCCAGTTTAAATCCAGTATAAATGATTGAGCGTGAAAAGGCGTTATAAAAGAAAAGCCCAGTTTTAAGATGTTTACAGCTTTATACTTAAGTTTTTTTTTTCTTTTAATAATCTTTTAGACCGAGTTGACATTTACGACTTCAGTGGAAAATAGAAAACAAGTGCATTACAACGTAACTGTTTTAGAAAACCCGCCATTTGTAATTGCGAGAACCCCTCGTTACCGCGCAAAATGCAAATTACCAGAGGTTGACTGCAGAGTTACAGTAGACAACCAAAGGTAACTTCTACCACTCTTATTTCAATTGCACGCACAATTGTATTAATCATTGTATTCAGATCAGCTTCAGGTGTGCTTCCATCCAATGATAGTGACCGTAGATGTTGCTCCGGGATTTTTATAGATTTAATAGTAACGCTATCAAAGGCACTAAACTTTACTTACAACATACGAGTAAATGACGGGCAATGGGGGAAAAAAATAGTACTTCATTGATCACATTATTGTTTGTCTTTGGCAATCATAACGTGTAATACTTTATTCATTCAGAATGAAACTTGGGATGCAGTGACAGACGAGATGATAAACGAGATGATAAACGAAAAGACTCGGCTGATATTATCCACTGTACTAAGTTCTGAGCTTCGAAGATATGTTTATTTTTCTCACTTTATTTTAAATGCCAGCGTCGCCATTATGGTGGCCAAGAAGACCGACCATCCCCCTGCACACGCTATTCTTCAACCTTTCGACATTCTCACGTGGTTTGTCATTGTTTTCTTGCTCATACAAGTGGAAACCTGGCTCATTTTCGCCTTTGAGTGGTTAAGTCCAAACGGTCTCAACATGAAAAAGATTCTGCCTAAAAGTACAGCTCTTTAAATATGAATTTAAATTAACTAAATTAAAACTGTATAGATCATCATTTTACGTTGACTCAAACGTACTGGTTGGCCCTGACCATGCTGTTCAAAGCGCCCATGAGCACTGTCTCCCCTAGAGCATGGTCATCACTCGCCATAGCAACTAGTTGGGCCGCTTTTGCCCTCCTCTTCATCGCCATCTACACGGCTAAACTGGCTAACTTCATGATCACCAAAGAAAGTCATTACAATTTTAAAGGAATTGCGGATGAAAAAGTCGGTTTTCAAAATTCATAAATTTTTTAAGCTGCTTTTCATTTTTCCCGCCTAATTTCAGTTGTTAAAGTCGGGCATGAAAGTTGGAACTGTATCGTTTGAAAGCATCGCACACATCCTCCAAGAAGATTTCCCCCAATTGTATCAGCGAATGATACCATTTAATCGAGTCAACGTCAGCGAAGGCATAAAAGCTCTTAAATCAGGGTATTTATACATTATTACCGTAGTGAGAAATCATTATTGCAGAAATTACGGAGAGTATTTTGGGGCATAGGTGACTTTTAGTCATTTTCTTCTGTACTTAAGCAAATTCAATTTGTTTTTGTTCTTTAAATAAATTTACGTTATACTTTCCTTTCCTAACAATTTTAAAATGTTGTTTAAACGCTATAATGGTCATACAGTATAAACGGTTTCAACACATTTAAAATTACTAATTTATTACCGTATACTTTGTAGTATAATAATTATTTTGCTTTGAAATTGGAAGAAAAAAAAAAGGTTGATCGAGCAAACAATTAATTGAATTAAAATCACTTTTAACAGAGACTTAGACGCCTTTATATACGAGGGTGTGGTGCTGGACTACTGGGCTACCCAAGACGAAGACTGTCGACTGATAACGCTCGACAATCGCTATGTTAAATCCGGCTACGGTATAATATCTCTATGGATTTATGCTGGAATAAACAACAGAATCGACCGCCTGGTAGAGTCTGGTAACTTATGAACATCATTTTTTTTTGTTTTGTTTAATTTGTATTAAGTTTGATTCGATAGGCACTATTTCCGGTTGGCGAGATCGTTGGTTGGGTGAACCATGCAAATCAAATAGCAATTTCCAAAGTATTTCTTTCGATCAGTTCACCAGTGTATTTATTCTATTGGGCTTTGGCGTTGCAATTGCCGCCGTTATATTCGTCATGGAGCACTGTTACTGGCGTTACATGATGAGGGTCAACCGTAAACAACGCTCGAAGGAAATAATTGACAGCTGGTGGAATCTCATCACACAGGTTAATCACTTAGACTTAACAAAATGTATAATTATAATCATGATTTTTTCTTTGTATATAAAATGCAGGCAAACATGCCGGTGGGAGATGGTTTGGATGCAGTGAGTCATTTACCCTCTGATAAAGATTAACTTACGAAAAACGGTTGAAAATCGCAAAATTTCGATATTCTCTAATTAAACATTATAATTCTGTATAGCGTACTCATTCAAAAAAAATAATAACCATTTAAACTTAATGCTTTAAAATATACAATTTTTAACCTGATAAAGCGTTTTTCATCAGTGCTGCAGCTCTAAGTTATTGTAATGTTCACATTTTGCAATGCTCCTGCTGAATTTCAACAAGTCCGCCAAGTGAACTCAATGCATTAGACTAATTTAAAATTTTCCGCGCATTTTAAAAACTTTTAAAAAAAAATCAACCAATAACGACACAGTCTCGAAATTTGGCTCTGACGTAGTTTTTTAAAAAAACCAATACGTTTCTGGAATGAGTAAGATGCGAATAGCTCATCTTCGTTATAATCAAAATATCAAATTAAAAAAAAAATTTCCACTCTCTAATTATTTTTTAATATTCGGTATAGAATCAATGTTATTAAAATAAATAATAAAATTGGAAACTGAGCTAAAAACATTATTATTCATGGCGCTCATCCTGGATTTTCAATCCCCCTCCTCTCTCTTAACAATAGCAAATCCAGTCAAAATATCATTAAGAATTTTAATCTTCCGGAAAAAAATAAATTAAAAAAGCTTAATTACGTTTGTTTGTTTTTAGCAATCCACTGCACTGGACCAAATATCTACAGTAAATAGAATAGATGCACCCAATGAATTGCCTTGCAAAACGGTTGCGGTTAGCATTGACCTAGGGCGTTGTATCAAGGGGAACGTAGAAGCAAAACTCACTTGGTGGCAAATGTTTACATATTTAGTTTTTGACTTATGGTAATCAATAATTTCAAGTCCCTTACTCTAGATTAAGAAACCCAAACCCCTAAAGACCTTCTCTCTTAAATAATGTTTTTTTTTTTTGCAAACATTTTACGCAAGTTAAGCGAAACCTCTCCATGATGAAACTATTTCTATGTGCCAACCATCTAAAAAAAAAAAAATTTAGAAATTATATATTGGTTTTTCAATGTATTTTAAAATGCAGAGTATTGTGTAGATTAAAATAATACACATGAAAATAAATGGGTTTAAAAAACCAATTGCTAATAATAAAAACGCCAGTAAAAAATAAACTAAATTCGGTTACTTTCTCTGTAAAAAAAGAATTAATAGCCTACAGATTTTCGCTTTCTATATACAAGTACACATGTAAAAAAAAATGACTTATTATCATAATACTGTAATAATAAATATAGTATTTTAAATAGCAATTCTTTAATTTGTAATCAAGCTTGGAGCTACCTCTTAATGAAGAAAAAAAAAATTTATCCGATAACATATTATGCTCATATTAAAAGTCTCCAATACAGTAGTTGAATTAATGTACTAGTAATACTGTATACGTCCCGTATTTTATAAAACTGTAATACTGTACATTGATGTATAATAAAGCGTACAATGTCGCGAATTAATAAAATAAAAATATTATGCCTTTAAAAATGGGCACAAAATATTATTATCAAATGCCCAATTACAAAATGGTTGGCTAACACCGTACACCTCACATTCATAAACATTCTTCTTTTTAATTTCACCAATTACCAGGAAACGCAATATTATGGTACTGTTCTTGTAAATTATTAATAGGAGGTAAGCCTACTCATTTGCTTGTTTTTGAATCATTAAATTAATAATAAATTATTTTAATAAAGGGCGTATCAGTACAGTATTATATAAAAACAGTGATAGAACTAGTGTGTGTGCTTATTTCGTTTCCGCAACCAAAACGAAGTTACGGGATAACGCGTCCTTTTTTTTTATCGATGTACAAAATGTTGATGAAAGTATTAGCATTGTGGATTTTATTTGATTTTGTAGTTTCTAATCAAGCGGATTCCGTGTATAATCTAACTGTGAGTGTTGTGGTGCCTGAGCATTCAATAAAAAACAAAGATCTCGGTGAAATCATAAACAGTTACTATTTAGATTTTAGTTCGAACTTGACGCAATTTCCCAATTTATGGGAAAGAATCAGGTTGAAAACGGTTATTTGGCCAACTTTTCCCACGCCTCGATGTAAGAAACTTAGGCCGGCTTCCCACGGCTCGTGGTTTGACGAACTTCTACGAAACCCCATAAAGCTTTTTACTTATACGAATTATTT
>JAQGAZ010002623.1:0-16419 GCA_034692225.1 Polydesmus complanatus
TTATGCCCTTGAAGGTGGTCACGTGTTATTGATGAAAGTTTGACGCATGCGCTTATCATATCGCCTCACATGATTCTTTCATTTTGTAAACATTGGATTGACGTAGCTGCTCTTTGCTTCTTTTCGTTATTTAAAAGTTTAAATTTATTTTGTAAATTTAATTGTTAAAGCGTGTGTTGTTAAATTAAATAAGGCATAGCCATGGCTGAACTTTGCAAACCACGTATGAAAATTAAAAAAAAGGTACAGTATTATAATTATTATTACTGGCGTATGAAATTTCAGTAGATCTGTAGAAATTTAAACAAAGAAATAGTAAGCGTGTTATTAGCATGTTTAATAATACAACTACTATAATTATTAGACTAAATAGTTTCATTATTGTTTTTAACATATAATGCAATAAGAAATTATTATAAAGTAATTATTATTATTATTTTTAAAAAGTCCATGTAGGCTACTGTATTTAGGGAAAATTCCCATCACTACCAAAACTGACTCAATAATTTTGATTTAAATAACGTGCAGTTTTAACTTTTAAAACTAATATTTAGGATTATTTTTTATTAATTTTTTTAGGATAAAGCTGTGAAGCACAAAGAAGCTCAGAAAAAACCAAGAGTTGACACAGAGACCATTGATGACACTCAATCAACGTCTTTCGCTGCAATATGTGATTTAACGAATACTTTAAAGAATTTAGAAGAGTTGCAGAATGAAAATGTAGAAGAAAAGGTAAACTTTGGAGGCACTATAGCTATTGAAGCTGAGCCTGAGGTTCTAATTGAAAAAGAAAATGAAGATGTAGAAACGCAAGAAATTGCGGGAAAAGAAAATGAAGATGTAGAAACGCAAGAAATTGCGGGAAATTTCTGTGATATTTCTAAAGCCACTTTAAGCGCATCAAATGTATCTACAAATTCTTCCGCGGTATATCTAGCTTTGCAAAATGATTTGCGAAATTTAGAAATTACTCAAGAATCTATGCCAGAGTACGTAGCATCTGCGCCATTAATAGCTGAAGAAGAAGAATCGAATTTAACTACTACATTGGAAGAAGAAATGTTAGATGAATCGAGTCAAGTCGTTCCGCAATTAAAGGAGGTAGTTACTCATAGAAAAATTGGATCTAGAATAAATATTGCCGACCAAAATTATGTGCAGCCGTTATCGGATGGACAATTAAAATCTTTGTATCGTAACAGAGAATTGGAATCTAATGAATGTTACATTCAACACTTTGTAGAGGTACAAATTAATAATATGCTTAAATTTTAATTTTATATATGGAAAATATAATGTTGTACAATGTATTTAGGTCTACAGGTCCCATGAATTTCACGAGTTTTATGAATTGGTTGCAGGTTATCAAAAATCTCGATTTGAGTTGTTAAATACAATTAAAAGATACGAAGAACTTCAGAAAGAATATTATGCGAAAGTTGAGCGCGTTTGGAGTAAAATAAACCAAACAGCTAAAGCCAAGGTACAAGTCAATCGAATGTCACAAATTATTAATTTTTTTAAAAAAAATTGGTTGGAGTTGTAAATAATTATTGATCTCGTTCCTATTTATTTTTTAAATTATTTTAGGGGAAATGTCGCGATGGTAACACCGTTGTTGGAAGTTACGATTATTCAAAGGCCGTTTACGACGGCGAAGTTGCCAATGAAGTAAAAATACTGCTGTCTACGATTCAAACAAATGTGAATGATACGTATGCGCTGCACGCTTATCAAGTGGAAATGTCAAAAACGCAAGTTGAATCCTATCTGTATAACCTAATTAGCTCTTCTCAAATTCTTTCTGGAATGCCAAAAAATGCTCCTATTCAAGGTATTAATATTTATTTATTATAATTTTTTCTTTAATTGACGTTTATGTTAATTCAATGAATTCTAGTTTATTTTCCTGAACTTCGACCAGCAGAACTTCTGGAGCACGTAGATAAATTAAAAACTTGTATCAGCATCCTATTTTCTTTTCAAAGGCAACCTGAGAAAGACAAGCAGTTTGTTGCAGATAGCCGAAAATGGTTAACAAAATTAGTAAGTTGATAAATTTTTTTTTAAACAAAATTATATTTTAGTATACTGTATAATTGTTATAAAATGTTTTAAGGTCGCTTTGTTACAAAGAATTGGAACTTTTGAGGATCACTTATTTATTTTAAATCAAGTTATGCGATGTCCTGCTGGAATTTCGAACTGGGCAGCATTTTTTATACAAATTCCTCCTCCAGGTTCTAACCCCGGACCTTATCCAATTGGCGGACCGTTTCTTGACCATGTCATGACTGTTATGGCAACCTTATTGCTTCCTGTCAAGTAATTATATTTTATTCATAATATTATAGTAAGTGTTGATATTTAATACCACTCTATGATTCTTTTTAGGGCTCGAGAAGAATTTTTAGTAAATTTAAACCAAGAAACACCTGATGTGAACAACGACTGTGATAATAAATGGGTTTTAGTTGATTCCGAAGGAGAAGAAGTGAGTTTGTAATATCGCATTGTTTTACAATATCTTTTATATATTTTTTTAATTAAGGATGAGGATCCAAAAAATTGTTGGTTTCATCTGCGTGAAAATGACTTAGTATCAGTTTTAAATCAAATTCCAATAGGTGCGCTGTTTAAACATCTTCTTGGAGTATTCACAATTAACGGTATTACAATTGCAGTTGATTTTTTTCTGTTTTAAATAATAAAAAAATCTTTTAGACGTTGATTATTATGATAGTCGTTATTTGACGGATCAAGAAATGATGCGAGTATTTTCTGCTTCAACTCAAATAATTAGACTTTTTAGGGAAGGTTTTAAAACCTACAGTCTTTCTCGATACAAACAATTCACTAAACGAGTTAGTCAATTCATAAGGTATTAAATGTTCGATAAAAAATGGGATTATACAAATATTTTGATTTAAAAAAATTTTGTGATATTTTAGGCACTTGGTGATAAATATCACAGATCATTTGCAAACGTTTTTATGGTTGCTTGGAGGAAATGCACCTTATGTTCGCTCAAGATTGCTGATTGAATATGATCAATTTTTTCTTCGATCTACGTATAGCATATTTTCCTCGCAGAGGTAGGAGAGAGGGATATTTATTTTTATAATACCGGTATTATTTTTCAATTGTTAATGTGTTAACAGGAAAGGCGCCTGGCAATTTATGGCTGCTATGCCATATTCTACTGTATCGGTTGAAATGCTCTGGAAAATTCTATGGTTATTACATAACGATTATGAAGAAGATTTGGAGAGTATCGAACATGAGTTGTCAATTGATGGCTGGCAAAAAAAATTATCAGGTGAAAAACTTACTAAAATAACCTATCTTTT
Organism: Polydesmus complanatus; assembly: GCA_034692225.1. Taxonomy (NCBI): domain Eukaryota; kingdom Metazoa; phylum Arthropoda; class Diplopoda; order Polydesmida; family Polydesmidae; genus Polydesmus; species Polydesmus complanatus. Next base: position 3,354 of record JAQGAZ010002623.1, read on the forward strand.
TGTTTTTTGTTATGATTTTTATTTCATGTTTAGAACTAACTAAATTATTTATTTTTAATTTAGATCAACATTTGCATCTAAAGTTTGAAGAACGATTGGCTTCTCTTCCTGAAAATGAAGCTTATTATTTATTAACTGCTTTTGCAAACATGGCTACTTCCAGAGGTGCTCAAGATAGAAGTTTTATTGAAACTGTATGCGGAGAAATATTTCAGGTGGGACTTGAAGTTGAGTTCAAATTACTGGCAATTATTATTAATTGATAAAATAATATGTTAGATATCTTTTGTCAACGATTCTTCTAAAGAATTGTGTTTTAAGTGGGGTCGTGAATTGCTTGCCTGTTTAAGTGGAAAGCATCACTTTACCATTTCCGTTTTAGTAAAAGAAGTTGCTACGAATATAGATAAACTTGGAAAAGTATTTTTATTAAGAATTTGTATATCGTGTAGATATTATATTTTATTTATTTTTTTTAGACCGCAATTTATTTGTTTCAAGAATTGCCAATTTATTTATGGCAACCTCCAGAAGAGGACTTGGTATTGCTAACTAACTGGTTAAAAGATTATTCACCGGCATCTAACGAAAATCAGTTTGCTCAAATTGTCCTCAGCCAAATGAATTGGGGACTAGAATTAGACGTATATCTTTTCTATTTTAATAATTTTGGTGATCATTAAAAACATTTGTAATTTAGAAAGAAACTTTATTTTTGGATATTGGGATTCATCGACAAATTGCAATTGCGATATGGGAATCGTATCAAAAACATTTTTCGACTGTAAAGATCAGCTATTTTTATGAAAGTATAAAACAGGTACAGATATTTATGGTAAACTTATTTATCGTTTTAGAAAGTTATTCAGTATTATTTTAGATTTCAAGTATTGCTGCAGCTCTCAAAAGCGGTATTTCGCCAGAAGATGTTTTTCAAAGTTGGTCGTGGAAAATGATGCGCACACTTAAAATTCACGTCAACGATATTACCCCTGTTCTCGCAAGGAGACTAACTGTCAGTGAGCCACCAATTCCTGATCTACTGCAAGATTTACGGTTTCAAAGTTTGAGATGGAATGTCCGTGAAAAGCATCCATTTGCAATTTACGTTGCTTTTAAGTTAACAAATGTTGGTCAAGGGTAGGCATATACCGTATTTATAAAATTATTATTGCCTAAAATTTATTTTATACATTTATAACGTTTCAGCATTGCTGAAATTTGCCAGAATCTCGATTATCTATCAAGTTTAATGGAAAAGCAGTGTTTTGAGGGAGTGATTGATTTGTTATATTTAATTACACCATTATTTTTTAATTGTGGACATTTTCTATGGACAAATAAAGTGTAAGAATCTATTTTAATTTTATTGTAATTATATAAATGAATTATTATTGGTTATTTGTTCATTAGGTTTATCGGCGTTGTTCAGAATTTATTAACATGTGATTTGACTTACTTAAAAATGGCCAAAAGTATGGTTGTTTCAGTATTTCCTGGAAATTATTTGCAGCTAATGGCGAATATGATAACGGTATTTAAAATAAATTGGTTTACAATATATGTTTTTATTATGAAGTTAATTTTTTAATAAAAATTGTGTGTAGCATCAATTTCAAATGATGGAAAAAATGGAGTGGACATTTGCAGTAGTTGGGGGCTTTTGGGTTGAAACTTTGACTACATTACCAAACTGGTATAAAAACGAAGCAGTTTTATACTTATTGGACACCATTTTTATGGCAACGTTTACTGATGGAAACGAATTGTTTATTTCCATTTTAGATAGGAAGTTTCAGGTAAATATGCTGCTGTTTATTTACAAGCACAAAGCGAGACATTACCGTACATTCATAGATTTGTTATACTGTTGTAATTTATTTTGTTTTGATCTATAAATTATTACAATTTTAGATTCTTCTTATATTTCGATGTTAGTCTTGTTAAAAGACTATTTTTATTTTGGAGTATTTAATTGTACAGGAATATTTTAGCTTAAAACATTATATAAACCATTAGGATAAATCACGTTGTGCTTGCAAAATATTTTTATAAAGAAAGTGCAAATTATTTATCTTATTGATTTATTTGTTTTGCCATTATTTGTATATTTAGCTCTTAATTGGAAATATTGACGGAAAGGTTAGTTTAAATGATTATATTTAGCATGGTTAGGAAGGTGTGTTGATGGTTATATTACTGTAGGCTAGGCTACTGCATTTCAAAACACCCAATTACAAATTCTTAGCTTTACCACCTTTACTAATATAAAAATTAATATTAAAAAGCACGTTTTATTAAAATAGAAAGTTAATAACTATTGACGTAATTATTAAATTTTACTTATTTGTTATTTTAGAATGAAATTTCACATCAAGGTGCTTCCAATACTTTATCTTCATTTTTTTCCTGGGTGACTACTGGAGCTGGAGTGCCATTTACTATAATTCAGAAAGACGTTCCACAAAGATTTCCTTGGATAGCTTATCTTTTACTAGAAATGGAAACGCGAACAGATCGTGAAGTAAAATTATGGAAATTTGTTTTAAAGGAGTTTTCCACTAACGCTTCCTCAATGCCTGATGTAGCTTTAAAGGTTTATAAAATTAATTTTTTCTATTATGATAATTAGCCAATTTTTTGTGAGTTTTAAATATTTTATTTAGAAAGCAGCCGGTAAAGGAGAAATAATGGCACCACCAGTTCATCATCTTCCTATTTATCGATGGGGTCTTATAGCTTGTGACTTGGATGTTGACTGTTCAATTGCGCCTTTGTTTTGGCAAAAGTTTTTTATTTATTATCTTCAGAGACCGCTTATTGCTTCCGGGTATGCATTAATGCTTTGTTTATTCTATATGTTTGACTAACGAGTGGTTTTATTTTTATTAGAACAAAAGTTGCCGGTGGTGTTGGTCAACGTTTTTTTACTAACATGAGCGACGTATTTATATTGAAAAAAATGAAACAAAAACTAAAAACTGTAATTGAACATTACGAGAAGCTAAAAATAACTTCTATGCCTAAATTAGCACAAGGTTTTTATTTATTTCTGAATGACAATTTGAAGTGCTTACTTTATCTTATTAATCTAGAATTTAATTCAATAGATGAATCAGAATATCAAGTTGATCAAAAAGAATGGGATGCTTATCGTTCAAAAGAAATATTTTACGAAAATTTGTTAAGGTTTTTTATTAAACGCCATTTTATAATATTATTATGAGAGACATTAATATTTTATTTGTAGATTGTTTCGAGCTTTTTCATTGTGGTTGGAGGAACCACTGCTACATGAAGCCAATTTATATCTTGAGTCGTTTCTACTTGAATACGATCCACAACGATTGAACAAAATTATTATTCAACAAAGCAAAGTATTTTTGATATTTCGCTCTTTTAAGATTTATTTCTATTTATTTTTTCAAATATTGTATTTTAAGAAACCGTGGCTGGAATTTGTGCAATTTAAAGAATTGTTAAATTGTTGCCTTACGTCAAGCAAAATTTGGCAAGAACGTTCCTTCAACAAGAACGATTGGAAGAGAATTGTTTCAGAAACTGATATTTTCGAAATTTATTCTTCAAAAGGTATTTTTTTCTCATTTTGCATTGATTTTTTCTTAAATGAATTATGAATATCTTAAAAGGGGTAGAAAAAATGCTTAAGCGACTGGGATCATATGAAGAGCCAATTGTACCTCCATCGCTAGTGCCATTTAATCCTGTAATTTCACCAATTCCGAATGAACTTTTTGAATCGGGAAAAACTATTCGTGAAGGATTTACTCCGTACTTTTCTGTTCTAATAGATTTTGCCAAGTAATATAGAGATCTTAAAAATTATTTTTTTTTATTATTTCTTAATTACTTTATTATTTAGAACTTATGCTAACCGCTTAGCTAATCATGCAACTTTGGATTGTGTTTTTCTGGAACTATTTCCTCAAATTTACCAGAATGTTGAAACAGAAGTTTGTCTCCTATTTTCATATTTTTTTTTTTAAATTTGTTTTTTAATATTAATTTTGTAAAATTTAGGTACAAATAGCTGTTGCGTGTCATAAAGGCCAATCAAGTTTTAATCTTAGCTCTGACAGCGGTTGCTTAGGGCCTGCGAATTTTAGATTGAAAGTAAGGATGCTGCATTTTTTTTTATTAATTATATTTATTTATTTATGTTATTGGTTTTTAAAACTTTTTTTTAGTTTAGTGAAATGAAAGAAATAGTTTCTGCTAAAAACCGTGTAGATCAAAATCGGTCAGATTGGCAAGCATCTATTAATGAATCGTTACAAGGTCCACCTCAAAATTTGTGTTGTTCTGCTGTATTTATTGAAAATGCTATAAGGTATAGCTTTATTTATTTATTTTAATGTTTTAGACAATTCATAATATTATTTCATGTAAACAGTAAACTTTTAAATTCTTACAAATCTAAATTAAATGCTGGGGAAAAATTTAACGCAAGTAAGATTCGAGAAGTTGGACTCAGTTGTTTTTATCAATTATGCGGAATTATTAATAACGATAGTGAAATCTATCCACCGACCAAGCTTTTTTTAACAGCTTGCATTGACACATTAGGACAGGTGATTATTAATTTGGTACTATGTGTTAGTATTTTACTATAAATTATAGTCATTTGTAATATTTAGGAATTAGTAAGAAATCATGGTGACCAATGCGATCACATAATGCAGTTAATTTTGGATTGCCCAAGATTAGTCGGATTACTGTCTTCCCATTTTTTCCCTAGTTTGTCTGGTACTGAAATATTTACTAGTCTCTATCAACGGGCAATCACAATTCATAAGACACATTCAGTGAATTTAGCCTGCATGATTTTAAGCAAAGTAAGCTAATCATTTTTAAATTACTTATAATAATACGAGTAAAAAATAATTTTTATTTTTAGTTTGACTTTAAAAACTGGTTGCTAATCAATGATCCTAACCTGCAAGAAAAGTTGAAGATTTTTAAATCTATTGAAATGGCGTTGACTGATTTTGGTGTTGAAATCAAGGATGAAATGCAAATGATAGCCGAAGTGATTTTTGCTTTTAGATAACTTTTTAACGTATCATTAAATGTACAATAATTTTTGAATAGCTGTATTTTCAACATTTGACAACGCTCTTGAGGCATAAGTTTCCTGACATGTATAGTAATGTTCTTCGATTATTAATTAAAGGTAGGTGTTTATTATTTTTTCAATGGTGTTATGGTTTCTATTGACAATATAAAATGTTTTACAGGTCTTAAAGAAGAAAATGTGTGTTTAACGTTATGGTACCAAGTTCTTAACGCTTTAGTATTTAATGAAACCGCTTTCAGTTCGTCCTCTGTAGACATTTTTTCTCCTACATTAACAGAAATTGAACTACTTAAAATTTGCAGTAGTTTTGCTGAAGTACAGGATACCTTTTCACTAAATCAAGTAAATTTATTTTTTGTCTGGTAAAAAGAAAATAATTTTTGAAAATTGATAAATTTACAGATTGAAGAAACGCTCAAGTTGTTTGGAAGTGAATTAATGATTATTCGTAATTCATCGAAGGAAGCATTATTTAAGACACTATTTGATAAGTGTGGCAGATACATTAAACCCATTATGATTTTTATTAGTATAATGCATTACTGTTACGTTGGTTGTGTTAAAAAAACGCATGTTGGAAGAATTATTCCATCTTCCGGTAATTTACAATATTTTCAACAGTGATGATATTCTAATCTAATCTTCTTTTGTAGTAATTTTTAAAATGTGGGACTGCTTGGAGTATTCTTTTGTTCCTTGGATCCTACCAATTAATAAATACGCTGAATTGTGGTTTCCATGGAACTGTGGCCACGAACCATTGGCTGATGAAATTATGAGTACATTTGTCAATTGCACAACATATGCCGTTACTAATTTATATGGTAAAGAAATCAAAAGCCTTATGATAATACTCTGTATGTAGATATATATTTTTTTTTAATTTTATTTTTTATTTAAGCTTCTACAAATGTATTATCGCTGGCGATAAAGTTTTATAGTAATTTTTACGCCAAAGCAAATATCAAGGAACATGTTTTAAAGCCAATGCACACCGCTTTAGTACGATTGCCTTGGAATTCATTTTGGCCAGATGTTTCTACAATTGATTTAATGATTCAAGTTGTTATATTTTTTAATTACTTTATTACGTTTTTGTTGTTATATTTAATTATTTATATATTGATAGGTACTAAACGAAGGAATTGAAGAATGTTTACAATGTTTGAGTGTAATATTTTTGCAAATCAGTTGGCCAGAAGTTGTCCGTCATGTTGCTTTATCTGACGAATCCTCGCTTTCAAAAGTCGTTGGCAATTTGCTTCATCTGCATGTTCGGTTATGTTTAGCATCACCCGAACAATTGGAGGTCATTTCTTTTTATTAATTTTATATTATGCAAGCTTATTAAGATACTTTTATTAAAAAATAAAATAGATGGAAACGACGCAACGATTGTTATCAGCTTCTGCCACTTACCCTTGGAACATTCTTTCTACTGAAGTGTATTCAAATGTAGTGCAATGTTTTAAGCTCAACTGTGATTCTCGGTGTGTTTTAAATCATGATAAGGATCGGGTTGATCTTCTAAGGTACAGTAACTATTTGATTTTTTGGGATTTTTTAAATGTACTCATTTCGACTTTGTATTTTAAGCCTATTGCAAATTGCCGCCGAATTCGTTCCTGGGGCTAATGCCAATTATCCAAGTGTAATTGAAAAGCGGAAGTGTTACGTAAATTTAAAAATCTTTCTTTTGTGCAAGTGTGCTACTAATAATAATGACATTGGCACTCGAATGCAATACTTTAAGGATGTGATTTATGATTTAGTAAGCCTTACTGAAGCAGTAATTGTAACTGGTACAGTACTTACTTTCAAGTTTGTTGGCAATCAATGGCTTATTGATTAGAACTTTGTTTACATTTTAGCACCGGAAACTACTTTTGATGAGTCCTTAGCGCTTGTTACAGAGATAATAAATGTTTTTAATTTGACGTCAATAAAACGACTTCAAGAAATTGCATTAAAAGCTTTGCAAGATTGGATTAAAGCCCACCCAACAAGTGTCCTTTTAAGCGATATATTGTTTGCATCTTCTCGAACTATAGTGTTGCCAAGCTATATGTCCAACGTCACGGAATCGGTTTTTGAATCATATTTTAGTATAGGTACCGGAATATTTATTTAAATTTTTTAGAATTGTTACAATTGCATTTTTTTAAAAATAATTCTTATGTTTGTAGAAATTGACGGGGAATCAAATTCTCTTTGGTCTAAGATGGAGACAGCTATGCAAGTACCAAAATTAATTCAAGAATCCTTAATTACAGAGTGTTTGGCAAATGGAGCATACTTTACTCTTCATGCCTTGTCTGGTCGTATGATAACCGCATCTCCAAATATTTATGAGGAATGGAAAGTTCTTCAAGAAATTGTTAAATGGTTGGATCAAGTTAAACCAACGTATGTACTTCGCATGTGGCATTTAATTACATTATTATATTAATTATATTAACTATTGTAGAGAAGAAAATGAATTTAAATTAATCTTGTTGTGGTGGAGATTGTTAACTGAAGTTCATCGCTCCATTGGAGCTATTGATTCCTCCACGATAACTGCTCTTTTAACTAGTTTGTCACCTCATTTAAATGTATTGGGAGAAGATAAGTCGTCTCAAGGATTGTGGTCGTACTTAGGTTTGGGAAAACGATCGTCCCTTTCAATCAAGTATGTGTATTTTTTAAAAAAAATTTCATTTTTTTTGGTTGTTAAACTTTTACATGTATTTTTAGGATGCGATTTTTTGTCCGAGTGCTAAATGCATTCATTTTAAAACAGGCTTGCCACTTTGAATTTCGAAGCGAAACTCAGAATGCAGGTTCAACATTTAAAAATTATAAGTCTTATTTAACGAAACAAGCAGAGGTAGCTGACAGTGTTTTGAAAAATACCATTGTCAACAAACAGTATGAAATTTGGAAACCTCTTTTCGACCACGTTTATAAGTTTATTTGCGATGCTAGTATTCAACTCAAAGATTATGCTCAGTTAATTTCGATATTAGTAAATGAGTTATACCCAGAAACGCGAAGTTTAAGATTTATGATTTTAAAATCAAATTAAAAGAGAAAACTTGTTTACTTTTAAAAACTTGTATAATATTATGTATTAAGTGGCAAATATCAAATATTGCCGGAAAAAAATAATTTTGTGGTTTCCCAACACTTAAAAATGAGTTCGAAGCTAAAAAAAAAATTGTTTTTATTATTAATTTTTTAAAATATGACAAGTTTTTACATTGGAATTATATGAGATTTTTTTTAAGTCGAATCAAATGAGCTTTAATATATATTTTTTTAGAAAGCGGCCAACAAAAAGGCTGTTGGTAATTTAACAACTTTCAATATGAAAAAAAAAAAAATTAAATATTGTAAGTAGTTTTGTATATTGTTGTTTAAATATTTTTTTCTTCCGTTATTCTATTAACTGACACGTTAACGTTAGCTGGGAAGAAAAAATTATTTTTATCGTGAATTTACTGTTGAGGTGTGAGGCAATTGGGTCGACATTTGGTCTAGTTCCGATTTTACAATTATTGCCTCACTTACTTTTATTAGTACAGTAGCGGTACTTATTTAAAATTAACGAATTTTATCTTATCAGTACCGGTAGTTTAACTCGGTGTCATTATTGACTGCAAAAGTAACGCGGTTTTCAATAAGGTGTGTTAACCTTTGAGTTGTTCTCTATGAAACGCAATAGAAACGTGCAAAACAGAGATGTATTGCCGGTAAGTGGTCATTTAATTTCCATCACATAAAATTCCACTACCATAAATAATTTTCCTTTTATTCTTCTTAAACACAAGGTATAAGCATTTTTAGGAATTAAATTTTTTTTTTTCAATTAAATTATAAAAAACTGACCATTTTGACAGCTAGCAAACGTTCGAATTTATTCGGTGAGATTCTTTTCATTCCTGATTCATATGGTTCTGGGGAAGCTTCGGTTTACACAAGGAAAAATAAATCTTCAACTGTACGTGAGTGGGCATTTCTTTTTATTTTAATTGTGAACCAGAATTACATGTACTTAATTTTAGAATTTTCCATCATGATGTATTTGCGATATATTTGGAGGCTGTGGCGATTAAAAAGAACGGTGAAAAAACTTGAGAGGGCTAGGCTTAATCCATCCAAATGGTCAGTTGATAATATCGCTACTTATTTTAAACGATGTTTCGCCAAAATTACGCCAAATTTTTGGAGATTATATTTAAAAAGACGCCAAAGCGAGTCCGTCATATTTGATCGTTTTCAAAACCCGTTCCGATTGCAAATACTTCTTCAAACGTTGACATTGTTTTTATTCGGACTTTTTCTCGCTTTAATGTTTCATTTTTTCGCTTTTTACTTTTTACTTATTGATCGAGTTTTATCGGCGTATATTTGTGGAGCATTAGCCGTCATCTTCTCTCTGGGTTTGGCTTTTTCACAAAGAATTAGATGTATTATATTTCTAGCAATTCCTCAAATATTTACAGGTAAAATTTAATTAATAATTTAATAAGTACAATAATAGAATTTGCTGAAATTAATTTTTTTAAACTAATTTTATAGGAAAAGGTCGAGCGATATTGTTGGCGTATGTAATCATTGCAGCAAATAATGGCATATTGAAGAATAGTATGAAAAATGTTGAAATATTTGTCAATAGTTCAATATGTCTTCAAAATAAATTGGTAGATTTGTTACCTCCGCCAATTGCGAAAGAATTAAAGGTCGCGGTGATTAACGGTAAAAAAATTATGAATCTCTCGGTTATTCTTAATTTCTTAAATGAAAAATAATAGAGGAGTTTTAATTTAGCCTCTGGAATTGACGCTTTTAAGCAACGCAAAAAAAGTTTCAAAGATTTGTATAAAAAATTGAAAACGATTTTTAAATCGATTGACAAAGTTTATAACGAAACATGCAAGTTTTTTATTTTTTGAATGCTAACTTTTAAATTATACTGATCGATGTATTTATTATTTTTTTATATAGGGAAAGAAATTCAGAAAAAATACACTTGGTTAAAAGATAAAGAAAGTCTTTGCAGAAAATTCAAAAGTGTTTTAACGTTATACGTCGACGAATTGGTCACCAGACTTTACAGTCATTGGGCAGTTTTAACTTTAGCTCATTGGCTTCCTCATATTTTAAAAGCATCCGCTCTCAAAATTATCGATGTAAATAACTTTATAATTATAATTTATTGAATACAATTTTAATACATGTTTTAGGAAGGCTTTGAAGAAATTTGTGATCTCGATGATGATGGTCGCGAATTCTTTTCTTTACAACCCATTTTAGGAATAAGTATAAATATTTTATGCAAATGTTTTGTTTATATCGTATTAATTTTACTTTTCCCACATTTTAAACAGGATTTAAGACTATTAAGCAATATGTAAAACAACAATTAAATTTGGATGTTAAATTTCACCATCATTACGTTTACGATTTGAATCCATCGAAATCTATGAAACAACTTAAAAAAGAAATTTGGGACGACATTCAACGTAGTTTTGACATTCCTATTAAGATTATTCGATTTTTAAATTTGCTTTTAAGTGGGTTTATGCTTTTTATTTTTATCAAGTAATTTTATTGTTTATTGTTATTTAACTTTAAAAATCTAAACAGATGTTTTTATTTGCAGATCTTGGATTTATTATCGCAGATTTTCAAGATCAGCGCATTACGATAACTATTACATAAGCAAAGAGTTGAAATTATTAGATTCAAGAAGAGGTTTTCTCGGCCTTTCAACAATTTTGCCATTAAGATGGCGAGAAAGTTTTCGTTATGTTTCAACATTCTCTATAAATTTAGTTAAAAAAGAGCGAAAAAAATTATTTGCTTCTTTTATTTTGATCGCAGCAGCGATTTTTCAAGTTGCATATTATATGTTGCTGGACTTTACTTTGCATCGAGTGGCCGTTTACTTGAATAGTTTTAAAGATTTGACTATTAAAATCGAGGGTATTTTATATACTGTAATTTTAATATTCATGAGATTTATTTTAATATATTTTTATTCATAGAACCAATGTTACCAAAATTAAGAATTAAAGGAAACGGACTCGGTAGCATTTTCTTACGTGCAATTGCCGGAATATTTGATCCTTTTTTTGATTACTACATTCCGCCAATCGATTTGGGTCAATGTTTACCTCAAACTATTGCACCTAATTATGATATTTACGTTAAAATTGGTACGTTTTTTTTTTTTTTAATTTATAGAAACAATTTATTTAATTGATTAATTAATTTTTAGCTTGGCTTTTACTAATCGCGATAATTATTTCCTCGTTTGGAGCCTGGGGTCTTCGTTTGAGACATTTAATTGCCGCTCATTATAATCCTCAAATGGAACGTGCCCGAGCCATTTGGTTACATCGTAAAATTAGCGGCGAAAGAGCCTTAAAAATGTTGTTAAGGAGTAGGAAAAGATTTCGATTCATAATTAAAAATCCTGCGCAATTTTTTGAAATGATCGGGAACTACTTCGTTACGAGGTAAAAAGAAATCGAATCTTTTATTAGAAATAATTCATTAATTTTATTTAAATTATTTATTTTATAGATTTTCATTCATTGAGAAGTTACTAAGTATGTGCGCGGTTCGTCAAGTATTTTGTGATAATTGTGGTGAAAAATTAATTCTTGAGGACGGCAAATACAAAGAATGTGACAGCAGCGGTTGTACAAGTAATTAATCATTAAAAAAAAAATTTAATGTGCTGTTTTCTAAGATATGCAAATTTTAAAGGTTTCAAACAACCGACATGAGAGTAGAAAAGCATATTTGAATTAAATTCTTGAGGCTAAAAAATAAATACGCATACTAAAAAATAGTACATTGAATTCTACTACAGTGTTTTTTTTTTGCTTATGTTAATGTTTAAAAATAATGTACTATTGCTTTGCTAGGTGCTTACTGCAATACTTGCTTCGAGGTTTTGAACAACGAGTGTATGATTTGCGGAAGGCCCATTGATTATGATTTGAGTCCGTTTATAGACGTTGATGAAGAACGGTGAGTCAAAAATATTTTATTATTTTTTTTTATTATTATTTAATATTCTTATTTATAATGGGTGCGTAATAATTAGAGATTCGAGCGATGACGAATTTATTGCTCCTAATTTTTAAAAAAAAAGTTACAAAGAAGAGATTTTTTTTAAAATTATAAATAAATGAAACAATAACAAAAACAAATCTATTGGCACAAGAAACAAAAAAAATATTTATTTGGTTTTAGTCGTTTGATTAGTTTGTAAAAAATAATTGATTGATGATGGGTGATGAACAATGGCAATTGGATTCGAAATGTTAGGATCGGTTAACAAGGGTTGATGATGATGAAAACATGGCTGAGGCGTTAAATATGATTGATAGATGGCTGCCGACGTTGTTGAAATGTGCGAAGGAGCGTTAGATGAGTTTATATTTGCTGGATAAAAAGCCGATGGAGAGCTGGTCGATGCGGAAGACCAAATGCCTTGCCTTTGAGCCATCTTCATTCGAGCTGTCATTTGTTTCTTCCATTTTGTTCTTTGATAAAATATGCGTAAGGGGGAAAAAAATAAATAATTAATATATTTATTTTTTAAATATAATTCTCCCATTTGTATGTGTCACCTTCTATTTTGAAACCACGTTTTAATCTGGACTTCGGTTAGGCTCAAAGCTTGAGATAATTCCATTCGTTTGCTGACACTTAAATATTTATCTAACTAAAAGAATCATTTATTTTAATTAGCGATTCGGTAATTGATTTTGAGTGTAAAAGCGGCATTTTTTCTTTTTTTTACCTTGAACTCCGCTTCTAATTTTTCAAGTTGCTTAGAACTATAAGCCTGACGAGGTTTTCTGTCAATTCCTGGTTTTCGAATTTTTCTTCCACCGGATTTCGATGAGGTTTGACTTTCTAAATAGAAAAGTTAACGATTTTGGTTAAAGGTATTTCTTAGTATTG
>JAQGAZ010002624.1:0-16414 GCA_034692225.1 Polydesmus complanatus
GAGAAAAAGGTCGCAGTAATTCCGAGTCAATTCGGTTTCCATACACAAATTGTTTGTCAATGGGTAACGAGCGTTGTGTTTTTTATATAGAGAGATACGGTATATATTTTTTTTCTTTTGCTGTGTGTTGTGTTAGGTATGTGTTAAAAGGTGAGTGTCGTCTGTGGGTCGTTTTGGGAAAAATGTTTTGGAGAAGTAAAATTATTTTAATAATATTATTTTGAAGTAGCCTACTGTGTTTCAGTTGCTGTGAGTTAGAGTTGACCTTGCGCTTGAGTAAGCTGAATGATAGAAAAGTATGAAAAAGTAATTTTGGAATTTGATTTTAAACATTATTAAAACGAAAGAATAAGATGTCTTAAAAGTTGATAAGCGTAGGTCAAAATTTTCAAATAAAATCTAGACAGAGGAATGAATAATAATTTAATATACTGTTCAGTACTTTGATATCTCCCTCCTATAAATTCACCTTCAGTCAAAACAGCTCATAATAATTATTTTAATTCTTTGAAAACGATATTTGTTTTAGAAATTTAAAATTTGTTACCCGGTATCTAAAACTCCCATTTATTTTTTGATTAGGAGGAGGGGAGAGGCGATTTATTAAAGCTGGGCAGAAGAAATTTTATCTCCGATAATATAGAAATTCTTTTTGCGAGAGCTAATTAATTTTTTTTAAAATCTTGATTAGATTCCTTAATCTAAGTTAAGAAATTCAGTGATCTAGGGTTTTATTCATTCTTCTATTTGATGTCAGATTAGCTTAAAACTTTAAATCACGCGTGCAAATCTAGCTCAAACTAGTTTTAAGAAAATCAATCTCTTAAAGCAATTTTTTTTAAAATTTAGATTTAGTCGCTTAATCTAGTTTAAGAAATAAATTGGAAGAGCTTCCAGTAATCTAATTTTATTCAATTACTGTTTGATGCTGATCTCAGTTTGTTAATGCTTCTTACGTTGTTGTTGCTAAATGAAATCAGATTAAAACGCGAACGTTTAAGCTTTGATTTTGTTCTAAAAATAGAAATTTAATCTCGATTAAGTATAGAACTTCTCGTTTTGCGATACAATTTTTACATCGAGATTTAATAGTTTAATTTGGATTAAGAAATGGGACTTAAATCCATTGATCTTGTGTTGTTATTAATTCCCATCTTTACACCGATCTGGATTTGTTATTAGTATTTCGTTCAACTTTTGATCTCGTTCTACGGTAGTTAAATCTTGTTTTGTGTTAATTTTATATCATTCGATACGATCGAAAAGTTCTTCAATAAAATATTTAGTGGTTTAATCTAGATTAAGAAACGAATGTAGGGGGGGGGGGGGAAGCAACGATATTGGTTAAAATCAATTTAATTTTGGTCGCTATTGAAACTTTTTCATTTTTTTTTTAAATCAGAAATAATATTTTTAAATCTGGATTAAGGAATGTTAGGTGTGAATGAAATATTAGTCGATTGGCCTTGGGGAAAGAGGTTAATCGATTCCGAGTAAAACAGCTTCGCCGCTGGAGGGCGCTAGGCGAGTAATTCATGCGAAAAGGAAATTGAAGTGAACGCGCGTCAAAAACATTCTCAAAATGATTTTTTTTTTTTTTTTTGATTTGCGAGTGTTTAATCGGAAATAAAAGGTTAGAAAAGATTGAAAGAGGGCAAATGGCGAAACGCGATCTCTCGAGTTTTCAATTACAGCGCATTTGGAAGGAGTGGGGAAAACTCATTGTTCCAGCTAATTCAAGTTTAAAAAAAAAAATTTTTCCTGTAAAAGGAATTTCATATTCCACGACAATTGAATTAGTTTTCGCTTTAAAATAATGTAAAGGTTAAAAAAAGATTTGGGCGAGCATGCACATGCGCACATCTTAGGTTGGTTTTAACGAGATTTCTTCTCCTATTTTGAATATAAGGATCGGAAAAATCTTTAACCTACTCCTTTAATAATTCTCTGGATCAAAATTCATTTCTCCTCCTCTTAATTTTTTTCTCCCTATCGAAATTTGGGAGGAAGAAAAAAAAAATCGATTTCAATTCTTAGAACTTGGAATATTTATTGACGTCATCGGGCGTTCATTTTACACGTCCAACGCATTTTTTTTTTGGTTGTTGTTAGTTGAGAGGGGAGACGGTAAAGGGGGGGAGGGTGATGCGAGTGGTTGACATCTTTCCACTGTACAACATGACGTTGACACCCAAAACCAGGTTGGCCCACACTTAAGGCTAGGAGATGGGAGTAATAAAAGTGAGGGGAGGGAGGGAGGGAGGGGGCGGGGCTCGGTGACAGCTGACGATGACAGTGTTGTTGCGGAGGAATGTCGATATTACTCACGCGCCATTACTAATAAGAGGACTCTCTCAATTGGATGAACAGCGAGCAAACACCACCCTCCTCCGCTTTACTCAGATGGATGGATAAGAGATGGAGAGATATATATAGAGGAATAGATGGATGGAGAGATAAGACTTTATTTCTCCTTTCGATTTTTCCGATAGAAAAATTTTGTTGATTTGTCTTAATGCGAGTGAACAATGTCAACATCAACAATGCACCGCGCATGCGTACAATTTGACTGCATTACGCAATAAAAAAAGTTTTATGCATTTTTTCGTCGTCGTCGTTGTTGTTGTTGTTCCGGAAGAACGTCGATAAATCGAAAAACTTGGTAATTTGAATATTATATTAATTTTATTCTCGTTCCCCTTCATCCGTTCAATTGGCAACTGAGATCGAGAATTCCAAGAAAAATACTTAAGTCTAGAGGTTATTTATTTATTTATTTTTTTTTGAGAAGGCTAAAACCACTTCATTAACTCGAATTTCGAATACAGTAGGCTACATGTAAGAAAACTTTATTAATTGGAATTTTGAATGACGAAACTTTGGGTGCACTTTTTTTGCGGACACCGTGTAGATGGCTAAAAGAAATTTTTAATTAAAAAAAACTTTGCATTTTTAAAATTACCCTACATATTATTATTATTATTATTATGCGGTTTATAAGTAAATTAAATTATTTTTTTTTTCAATCGTAATTAAATTTTAAAACTATTAAAAGCGAAACAAAAATTGTGAGTGGGATTTAAAAAGTACAGAGTAGGCCTATTCTCTAAGGCAAAAAGTTAATGGTAAAACACGATCCAAATTCAATTTCAGCCCAACCAAAAAAATAATTTCAGGACCGAAAAATATTATTATATGACGTAAAAGAATGAAATTGGGTTTGCCGTTAAGTTCCACCCGCAACACGATTTTTGCCACGGTATAAAAATAATAATAAATCCCTCGCGCAAATCAAATCCCTTCGCTTAAAATCATATTAGCGACTGAAACACAACGTTATTCTCTTCATCTCTCTCGATCTCATTATTCCAATCTACAACGTCCTTCTAGCCGTGTTATTCTGCATTATGCTTCAATTATTCGCGAACACCGTCGATGGCGTTGGGAAAAGCGCGCGCTCAGGCGTGACGTAACGCAGCGACTACCCAAACCCCTATCTCTCTACTTTTACTTGGTGGGAACCGCTAGTTCCAATACATGTATTCCTAAGCGCTTAACGTCAGGTACACTCATTCGTTCGCTCGAATATAGAACGCGTCCAATAATTAGTGCATTAGTTCCGCGTACGTAGCTAGCGATAAAATTGATTAAATTTAATTGCTTTTACACAAAGAGTTTTTATTCCTAATTTAATTTTTTTTTTAAAATTCTTTATTTAATATTTTCAATACCCGAACCGGAAGCTAATATTTTTGCAACACATGGTTAAGAAATTAGTTCATAAAATTAATGATAAAAAAAAAATAATAATAATAGCAATAAAAAAAAAGAAAGAAAGAGTTGTAAGGAAAAGGTCGAGTTGTTTGATGGAACGAGATGAAGCATTTAATTGATGTCCTTGGTCGACGTGACGCTGATAGTGACGCCGTTACGTCACGCTGAAAAGGCATAGGGAGGGAGTGAGAGAGAGAGAGAGAGATTTGGGCACGTTGCCTAATTGACAAATAGTTCGGAGCGAGCGAGCGGCGTTCATTAGAGGCGAGTAAATGGAAAGCGTTGGGTTGGTGAGACTCGCGTGACGTCACGAGGTGCGGATCTCGGTCAACTCGTGTTGGCATCTCATTCCGCTTTCATTATTAATGGCACCGGTGGGACAGATAAAAAGCAAAAAGCAACACGCGCGCCACCTATTAGCCAATCAATACATCAAACCCGCTGTGCGATGCAAAATTCATTGAAACTCGTTGAAAAAAGAAAACCGGGAATTTATTTACTTGACATTTTCTTCTTTTCTATATTATTATTATTATTATTATATGACCTATATCGGTCGTTCAAAATCTCAATACGAAAAACATCTTCCCGAATTAATTATTAATTAATATTGCACGAGAGAGATTAATACACGGTGTGGCAGAAAAGCAGCGCGACTGGCTTATACTCGTACACGGTGTCCGTAAAAACAGTGCATCCGACTGTTAATTCAGTTGGGTGTACTTTTTTTGCGGACACCGTGTAGATTTTTCTTTTTTTTCTTAAATTGCGTGAATTTTTTCTCGAAACCGATTTTCATCTTCACTTGGAAAGCGAAATATTTTCAACTGATAAAACTGATTTTAAAGGTTTATTACTTCTCGTTTATGATTATTATTATTACGTGGTATAATAATTTTTACCACCGATGTCAAGGGTTACGTACATTTTCTCAGCATTGCGGAAGGCACAACAAATCAATTTCAAGAATTTTCCCATCCAACAAAAACGTTTTAAATGGAAATTATTTGTAGTCTTATGTAACGAATCGTTCGAAGAGATTCCACTATCTCTTTTCCCCCCTCCACCCACTCTCCCTCACTTGGGGGAAGAGAGAAAAAAAAAATGCGGGTTGTAAACGCAAACAAATTGTTAGCGGATTTCGCTCGTAACTTTCGATTGATCGGAATGTGTGTTTGAGAGAGAGAGATAGAGGGAGGGAGAGGAACGCGCCGAGAAGAATTCAATGACGTAAGAGAGAGGGATAAAAAAAAATTCCCTTCATTATTATCGATCTTTGAACGCGCGAACGTTATTAAGCAAGGAGATTATATAAATACTAATTTATTAGCATATTTTTGCAGGTGAAGAGAGGGGGGGGGGGGGAATTAACGAGTGCCTCGTTAATTAATGCCCAATGTTATTAGAACATTGTTTACGATTTTGTTATTTGAAAACGTTGAATGAGAATGTGTGGTGGGAGGGGCTTAGGAGGATGACGGTTGGTTAGTGGGTTGGGTGGATGACAGAGAATTTACGACGCTGTTTACTAACGCTAAAGGATTACATCTTCTAATTTGAGAAGAGAATCAAAGCTCTAAATCAGAAGCGAGTTTGAGTAGGGGGAGTAATAGGGTGTGGGGTATGGGTAGGGGTTGTATTTATTAAGGCACTAGACTCGTTCCATCGCAGTTTTCCTAATACGTTTAATGCTTTTACTCTTAATATTTGTTGTTGCTTTTTCTACTACGCCATTTTTTGATTGCTCCCTTTTTTTTTTTTTATTACTCTTGAAATGTCAAGCGTTGTTTTTCTTCGGAAATTAAACTTCTTTTATCACTAAAAATATTTTTTTTGCGTAATGAAAACAGTAAACAAAAGGCCCACTCGTAGTAAATTATAGTTTTCTAATTATTATTGCCCCGCATTTCGTTTGTTGTGAATAATGTGACACGTGGTTAAACGGGATGGCGGGGGAGGGAGTTTTTAGAATTGTTCTACT
Organism: Polydesmus complanatus; assembly: GCA_034692225.1. Lineage (NCBI taxonomy): Eukaryota > Metazoa > Arthropoda > Diplopoda > Polydesmida > Polydesmidae > Polydesmus > Polydesmus complanatus. The sequence goes on from JAQGAZ010002624.1 coordinate 5,756, forward strand.
TGAAAAAAAGGATTTTATGGTTTCCGATCTTTTATTGCGAGGAAAACGAGCATTTTTTTATTTGTTGTTGTATCCAAATATTGGTTTCGTTCTCACAGTTTGCTCCGCTTTTTTTGAGGGTGGATAATTATTATAGTAATGCGTTTGTGTCAGCTTAAAACTATAATTACCGTATTGGAAGAGTTTTCATCTGACTGGTTCCGTAAAACCATTCCGTATTTATTATTTCTGCGTGACTCGATTGTGTTGACACTTTTCTAATTCACTTGACTCGGCCAGCTGTTGTTCCTTTTTTAACTGCGCATTCTTTATGTACCGTACCAGTAGCCTATTATTCTTATTTTTAAACTTAAGAGTTTTACCAACTCTTAAATTTTTCAATTCCAATTTTTAGCGGACAATTATTTTTTTCTTTTTCTAACTTCACCCAAAAGCAGTAGTGCACCCATTCCGTTTTAAGCAGTGCTCAGAATGTAGTTTTGACGCTTAAAATGTTTTTTTTATTTTCATCTTAGACAGGTTTTCCGGCTACATGCTGTTTTAACACAGCGTCACAATTTTTTTTTTTTTTTTTAGTTTTTTATTTAAAAAAACAGTACAAATGTCAATCATGTCCATTTCTGGCGGTAGATATTCGGGTAGAATGATCCCGCTTATACAAGTTTTATTTGGGGGTGAAACGTTTCGGTTATAGAGGTTTCCCCGCTTACAGTTTTTGTGTTATTATTACCGTATCGCATACAGAGAAGCGAGTATTTTTTTTTCGACGCTTTTTTTTAGTAATTTTATTATTTGTGTGTTTTGTTATGCTAAATCTAACGTGAAATAGAGGCTCTTATTGTGAAACAGATTTTTATTTAGTCCGGAAAAAACTATAAAGCAAACAATAATTATTTAAATGTCGATTGGAAATTTGGTGTTTGAGCACGATTTCAATCTTTCATTTATTTATTTACGTCGTTGTACGATTATAATAATTGGCAAACAAATGCCTCTTTTGATCAAATTATCTAAAAATTGCTTTCAGGTTTACGCAGATTTATTTTGAGAAAAATAAATTCATGTACCGTCTATCGATTATCGTACAGTACGAAAATTCTTTCTCATAAAATGTATTTTGCACTTGCATTTTATTATAATATACAGTATATTAGTAAAGCATGCGCACAATAATTAAATGCATTTCTTTAAAAGAGCATTTTTAACCCCTTCTCATTTGGTGCAAAAACAACGTGAAATCTATGCGTAAATTTCGCTCATATTTCACTCTTAAAATGGAAAAGAACTTAAGAAACTACCGGTATCTTATAAAACGTTTATTTTCTTGTTTTTCGATTTAGAAGCCCTGTACTGTACGTGTAATATAAAATGAGGTCTGTCACCGTAATTACCCCCCAACTTTATATTTAAAGTTTTTGATAGTAAATCATTGGAGAGAATGAGGCTCTCGTTGTTATTATTACGCTACGCTTTGAGATTTATGATTATTTACAATTTCGGTAATTTATACGCGTTTGTAAATGCCTGAATATGAATTTGAAAATGGCGGGCGATGATTAATTATTTCCAAGCTCAAGGAGATTGAGAAATGAGCCTCGTATTATTTTCCCACGCATGCGCCTCGGCGCGTTCTTTCGAATGAAATAGTAGACTACGGTAGAGTAATAATAATAATTAAGAACTCATTGTGGAAACATTCTTTTTGCTCTTGTAGGTTTTCTGCTCAGGTAAATAAGAATATGATTTAACGATGATATATTTTCATAAACTTTTTTTTTCTTCTTTTGTTGCCGCGTTTTAATTAATAATGAATGTATAATTAAATATTTACCAAAAGCAAAATTTTTTGAAGCTGAAGCAGCAGCAGCAGCAGACGGGTTGTTTTTCGAGTGGAGAATTGCGATCTTTAATTCCGCTATTTATATTTCTGACGATTAATTAGTAGTGCATGGCCATATATTTTTATTAATAGGATTAAGTTACCGTATTTTTTTTTTTTTTTTTTAAATGTTAACGTTAATGATGTCGTAAATTTTTCAATCGATAAATTATCCGTAATAATAATTTATGATGCGGCGAAACTCAAAAGTTGAAAATGAATGATTACTCGGGCCTAAAATTATTAATGTTATTCTTATACAAAATGTTTCAAAGAGAATTTTATGAGATTAAATTTATCGCTTTCAATTTTAAATTGATTAATTTTTTTTTCTCTGAAAATGAGTTTTCGATCGTCTGGCAACACTTTCACTCTTCATGGTTTTTGTTTTTATAATAACAATTTCGATGCTAATTTTAGTCATAAAATGTTAAAGGAGAAGAATTTTTTTTTATTTTTTTAATAAAAAAATGTTTAAGAGATTTTGATTTTTTTATATAAAGGGCAAAAAGTTTGAAATTGCAATTATTATTAAGGAGAAGAAACCTTAAAGAAATAACTCGTATCAATAATTAAATGTAATTATATATTATTATGAAGGAAAAAAATTTAATTGTATTTTGGTTTGGGGTTTTTTTTCTTCTCTCAAAGGTATATTTAATCAAAAAAATTTTAATGATTAAAGTTCTTATTTTTTCTAATATTTAATGAAAAAAAAAAAAAATAATAATTGAAGGCATTTAATTGATTAAGTTTCATAGATGTTTATTTAATGTTTTGTCTTCTACTGCATTTCAAAACTGTCAACAAAATGATGGTGTATTTCTTGTCTTAAAACTTTTTAGCATTGGTACGGGTACAATACTTGTACTTTTTAGTACAAGTTTGAATTACAAAGGTTGATTGTAAACAGGTGGGCGCCTGCGCAGTTTCGTCTGATTTTTTTTTAGAAGTGGTTTTGGTTTTTAATTTCGTAGATTTATTCATATCGTTTAAGACATTTTAAGTTATGAAGATTGAAACGAGATCATTTTTTAGTAACAACGAAAGACGAAATTATAGTTAAACTTAGATTGGAATAAAACGAGATTAGCATCGAAAACTATGTCATTTAATCGGCAACGAAATATTAATTTTGATTAAAACTGCAATTAGAATTAAGCTGGATTTAACTAAAACTAGATCATTATTTTGGGTAGCAACTACTGTAAATGTTGCATTTTCCAAAAACTTGGGTCAGATATGGTTTATTAATGTTAGATGAGGATTCAAACGGTTTGTCTGCGAGGCTAAATGAGAGGGGGATTTTTGGTTTGAAGATGGCGGGCGGCGCGAGTGAGTGCGCGGAAACGTCTTTATTGTAAACGTTAATTGCGAAAACTCCCTCGTTTCCTGTTCGTGCGCGCGTCATTTTGTGCTCATTTGTTTGTTTTCTATTTTTTTTTTAAAAAAAAAAAAAGCAAACTCCGGGCTTTAAGATTGTGATTTATTTGGCTGGAACACCGCACGCACACTTCCGTTTCATCTGCATCACTCCAACCGCAGCACCAAATCATTCTTACACTCGAAACACAAGTAATGCGCAGTACTCATCATTCGATCTCTGAGGCTGGGGGGGAGGAGGGATGAGCGCGGTTGGAATGGCTTCCCGGGGGAAATTTCCCGTTCTTTTAAGACTCAATCTCCGTAAAACCAAAAAAGAAAAAAATCTACTCGCTATAATTGGTTAGTTTTAAAATTTTATTTCATTTTTATGGAAACCTTCTTCTCCTTATCAAAATCAGTTTGCATCATAATTGTTAAATGATAATATTAAAAAAGCGGAAACATTATTTTGGCGCTTTTAAGGTTTTGAATTAATGCGAAGCGCAATAAACCCCAATATCACTACGTTAAAAATTTAATAAGGCAAAAGTTTACTAAGCAAAGTCTGGTAAAAATATTCATTTAATCGCGTAGTATCACGTGGCGTTAGTAATGATAAATAAAAATCATTAGAATCAAAATTTGTTTTCGTTCGTGAAATTCCCGAGGTTTTTTTGAAAATACCGTAATAATAATTTTTTATTAAAAAAAAAAGCTTAAAAAGTGATTGACGTGAAATGATTAAATTAGATTTGTTTCATGGATCAACCGCTTTATTGCTTACCAGGGAAATTACTTTGATGAAATTTGGTGCATTCCATTCGTTTGTATTATTTTATTCTTCATGCTTAAATAGCCTTAGTTCTTTTTTTTTCTTTCAATATTGAAATTCACTAATTGCATTTTTATGTACAGTAGAAAAAATATAAAAATAAAAATGTATTTAAAAAAATAAATTATAAAGTAAATAAATAAAAATCAATGTTGCAATAGTAGGGAATTTTTTTATGACAAAATACTGTAAACAAAATTTTTTTTTTTAAAAAAACGAACTTAATTTATTGATTTATCGGATACTGTAGGTAAGATTTCCTATCGAATATACATAGGCAATTTTTAAATCGTAATAATGGAAGTGTCTTATTTCTTACATGCTTTTTTAATGTAAGATGTGGACATTCGTTTGTATTCATTTTGCATTTCATTTAAAATTAATTTCAATCTTGCAAATTTAATTTTTTTATTACCCCGCATATTGATTAAATTTCTATGCTTAAAAATCACTAGGGTATAAAAATTCTTAACAAATAATAATAAAAAAATTTAAGGTATGGAAAATGTTATTAGTAAAAATAATTTTTTCCCCTCGGAAAAATCTTGTAGCAAATGAGATTATCATTGCGCGCAACAGAGCGTGAGTGCGCGTGCGTGCACTTTTTCTCTTCTCACTTCCGTTCAAGAATTTGCGCGCGTGTTGGTGATACACGAATGACTTTTAATCTTACGATATCGCTACTTCCGCTTCACCTTTATTAATTATTACGCGACGACGCGCCGAAAAAATTATTCTTCGCAACGTATTAAAAAAAAATTAATATATTTTCTGAAGATAAAAATTATTAATATTTTCCTCTATAAAAAAAATGTGAGCTTCAGTATTAATTAAAAGTTTGAAATTAATGAGTGGAAAGAAAAAATGATTGGGAGATACTGTAGAAAAAAATAAATAAATAAAAAAAAGGGGATAAAATTATTATTCATTTTTATTTCGTTTATTATTGTTTTATTTTAGTTTTCGGTTTAAATGTAGTCGTTCAAATTTTACTAAAAATTAATTAATTAATTATTTAACTCTTGTCACGATGTTAATATATAATTTTTAGCAAATGAATTCAATGATATTAAATTAAATTAAGACAATATTTAATTAATTTTTGAAAAATTTTAGTTTAAATTTAATTTTGATTAATATCTTTAGCATTAAAATAAACGAATTTTTGCTATTTTTTACGCACTTATTTACTCAATTTTGAACGACTTTTAGCTTAATTTTGAACGACTTTTAGCTTAATTTTGAACGACTTTTAGCTTAATTTTGAACGATTTTTAGCTTAATTTTGAACGACTTTTAGCTTAATTTTGAACGACTTTTAGTTTTATTTTGAACGACTTTCTGCTCAATTTTGAACGACTTTTTGCTTAATTTTGAACGACTTTTAGCTCAATTTTGAACGACTTTTAGCTTTATTTTGAACGACTTTTAGCTTTATTTTGAACGACTTTTGGCTCAATTTTGAACGACTTTTAGCTCAATTTTGAACGAATTTCTGCTCAATTTTGAACGACTTTTTGCTTAATTTTGAACGACTTTTAGCTCTATTTTGAGCGAATTTTTAGTTAATTTTGAACGACTTTTTGCTTAATTTTGAACGACTTTTTGCTTAATTTTGAACGACTTTTAGCTCAATTTTGAACGATTTTTAGCTTTATTTTGAACGATTTTCTGCTCAATTTTGAACGAATTTTTACTTAATTTTGAACGACTTTTAGCTCAAGCATGAACGATTTAGTTTCCTTCATTTCGAACGATTCTTTTCGCAATGTAAACAATAATTATTATGCACTTATATTTTAACCACACATTTAATCGGGGAAATTTTTGAACGTCTCTTGATTTTGTTTGCCCGTTATTTTTTGATACGTTCCATTAAATTAACATCGTTTCATCAAAAACATAAACATTGAGAGCGCATCTTCCTCCTCGTAGATATCTAACCTAATAATAACAAAAATATAATCTTGAAATAAGAAAAAAAAAAAATGTGATTGCAAGGCCTTCTTCATCTCGAAAAGCTTCCTCTAATCAAATAACCATACAATATTATTTCGCTTCTCGCAAATAATTAAAGATAAAAAGAGTCGCTTATATTACGAAGTTATAGAGATTAATAATAATAATTTTTTTTATTTTGGGGTTTGGAGGTCGCTGCTGGTCTCTCTCTGACATTCAGTTCCATCGTTCGCTCGACGTTTGTCAACGTAAATTGAAGGCGGTGTTGGTTGAAATAAATAACATTAGCGGAAAAAGACACATCGGAACAGCACAAGTCACGGGCGTAATTGATAGATTTGCGGACGTCATGCCGACTGATTACCGCGGCTGAAAGAAAAAATAACGTCCTTCTAGCGCCGCATTATTATTGTACGCTGGGGATCGATCGCAGTTTGTTTATAATAATAAACTCTCGCGTGTCGCATCTCTACCCTTCCCTCCTGTTCCTCCGACATGTGCAACGCTTTTAAGCCGCTCATCTCCCAATCGCTCGCGAAAGTAAACAATCTAAGCTTCAATAAGAGAAGAAAAAAAAATATTTTTTAAGCCAAAACGAAAGAGAAAAAAAACTAAAAAATTGATATTCATAAGTGACGTCAACCGTTATTTCCGCATAAATTAAACGTATGGAGAGTTTTCGTGAAATTTCAGGTGAAAAAATAAGAAAAAAAAGGCTCGAAAAAACGGGACTCAATAAAGTACCCGGATGTTGTTAAAACTTGGGTTCTGTCGTCATTTAAGGCAAATTTATACATTCACGTTTTGCCTCAATGGCGCATGTGCAAACTCGCTTTTTAACGCGCGTGAAGTTTGCTAAGCAAAATTCACTGAGAGAAGCTCAGTAAACGAAGATCAATCATTAAACAAACGTTAGTTTAATTTACTGTAGGTTAATCTAGGTTGGATTAGATTCGATGATCTTGGGTTTGGGTATTTGAGATTTAGTGATGTAGTGATCTTCGATTCAGCGATCTTAATTCCATGATCTTTCACGCAGTGATCGTTCAATGTAGGTTTAGTGATTTTTGATTCGGTGGTCTTCGTTCAGTCAGTTTTGATTCAATAAATTTCGTTCAAAATTTTTAATTTAATGAATTTCGTTCAAAATTTTTAATTTAATGGTTTTTGATTCGGCAAACTGCGTTCAGTGATCTTTGATTCAGCGATCAACTCGACCGAGCTACTCACTTAAAGCCCAGACGCTCATCTTTTAACTCTACTTCGAACTCGCCAAACTGTTCAGACGGATCGAGTAGACCAATCGACTCGCCCGTTTACTCGGTCCATCTGAACTACCCTTAAATCTCTTTTTATTTACAAGTTTATTATTTTTTTTTTTTTAGCAAAATTTTAATTCGAATGAAATTTAAATCTCGCTTTGCGTTAAACCGTTTTTCAAGGCCATCTAAAAACAAAAAAAAAGTAAGAAAAGGATTAAGTGGTTTTAATCTGGTTGCAGATTCTCCATCGCTAACATTTTTGTTCTTAATCTTTTTTATTTAAACTCGTACGTGTAACTTTAAATCTCTTTAATCCCGTAACACGTTTTCATTTAAAGAAAACCCCGTTTTTCCGATGAATTTCCGTCTACAAAATCCTCCTTCTCTCTTTTAATTGTCTTCTTCTTCTTCTTGTTTTTCTCCTTCCATCTTTTTCCATTTGTTTTTCTAAAGATTAATAACACGTAAATAAGAGTTGGATTTGGCGAGTTGCGCAGTGTGGTTGTTGGAGATTGTTGTGACATTGAACAAAGCTCACGTTCTGGTTTAAGCCGACGGAACGAATTCAAAGCCGGTGGAATGACTTCTTCGCCGTTGTTGTCGTAAAATAAAATGTAGTTGAGAGTAATAAAAGGTAAATAATAATCATAATAATAATTGTTGTTGTTGTCTGGCTGTGTGTGGCTCAGCTGCATACGTGTGACTCTTGAGACGGTGAGGGCGCTGCTGCTGCTGATGCTGCATGGTAATCGAATAGCTCACATTTTTCCATTTCCACGCGCCATCTTCGTTCGTCACGTCTTCCTACACAAAATGTGTCATCGATTAAGGAGACGATCGAATTTCAACCGCAACGCCTCGCACTCTACCTCGTTACGTCATATTTTTTTTTTGGAAAAAAATTGGAATTTATATTTTTAAAAATGAAAAGCTGAGCGAAATCTCTCCTTATCTTTTTCCCTTTCTTCAGGTATCTCTGCAACTGCAGCATCTCTTTCTGAATGGATGTTTCTGACATTTTTTTGGTCGAGATCTTGTTTTCTCTCTGGTTTTGAATCTGGAACTTTTTTTTCTCTATGTATTTCTGCATTTTTCTGGAAATGTTTCTCGATCTGCTTACTATCTTTATCTGTCGCTCACTCTCTTCTTCTATGAATCTATAGCAACGTCTCTGAATCTTTCTGGAACTAGTTTTTCCTTTGAAAGTTTTTCTGGAACTTTATTTTTTTTGCTTGGAACTGTTTTTTTTTTAATGGTTTTATTTATCTAGAACTACTTTATTCTCTAAAATTTTTTTTAATTTTCTCGAATTTTCTTTAAACATTTTTGTGGCTATCAGATTTCTTAATCAAAATTTAGACTACATAAAGTCGTAATGGGGATAATTAAGCCCGGAACCATTTTCATTATCCGGAAATAAAACCGTTGGTTCCTTTAACGCTAGTGGCGATTGCGCGTGCGAATGCGAAATTGGAATGGGCTATTTTACGATAATAGAAATGTACATTTTACATTCTCTTTTTCTTTCTCTCATTCCTGGAAATCCCGTTAAGTCACGCGATGAACTTGGAAAAGCGCGCGCCGCGTTATTTATTATTGAGCTATTTGCGATCTCGAACACGTTTTCAATTTGGATCTTCAAACTATTAGTTGAGTTAGCTGAGAACCATTTTATTTTTTATTATATTTTTTAAATTGAAAAGTGTGTTATAGAAGAAGAAAAAAAATATACAAGAAAACGTTTTTCTCTCATTTTTTATTATTTTTTTTGTAAAGGAAAAGGTCAATTTTATCAATTCAATGGGAAATTCGTTAAAAAAAAAAAATAATATTAATAGTAAAAAAAAAAAAAATACTAAAAATTTAGCAGGAAATTACATAGAGATAAAAAATACACTCAGACTTTATCTTACTTTGGCAGCAAAAAAAAAAGTCATTCCAAAAATATATATATACCGTACATGGCGTCCAGAAAAAAACGAACCTAACTGAATTAGTACCATTCAATCACAAAATAATATTAAACACAGAATGAAACAATTAAATGTATTCTATGTGTCATTCAAATATTTAGATTATTAAAAGAATTTAATACTCATTCAGTTGGGTACGTTTTTTTTTGGACACCGTGTATATAATATATACTGTATAATATAAAAAAAAAGATTTAAAGTGTTTTTTTTTTAAATAAAATATAAATTTATCGTTGAGCAAAATGAATTTTTTTTTCTTCCATCGTCAATAATGTTTGAGATTATTGTGTCTGGGAACTAAAAAAAATTAAATTTGATATCATTCGTAAAACAATAGATCTAACGCGAGCTGACATTAACAACAGACGTAACGCCGAGCTCTTGTAATGGAACATGACGAGTGAGGGCTGCTCCGGGGTCACGATACATTATTTCGTTTCTACGTTTATTTCTTCTTCGTTGCCATTCTCAATTTCGCTCACTTCGGCGCTCCATAGCGAGTGGAAGATCAACTAACTCCTACTTGCTCTTCGCGGGTTATTTATGTGGACAATCAAGTGTCACTCTCTATTACGCAGCCAAAAGATCGCCTACCCTACTCTACTCTCTTCTACCCTATACAATCATTAATAGACGATTAACACGAACTGATCGTTTTCGGTACAGTTTTTCTACGAGTGAGAAGGGGGTCAACCACGTTGTTTTGAGTTGCGTCAGGGCCGTTCTGTGTCTGTTACCTTAACCAAAAGATTGGAAAATAATGCTTTTTCAAAATATTTATTTAATTTACGTATGAATACAATTTATTCACACGTATACAGTGCACTACTCCACATTTTAAGTATTATTTTTGACTACATCGTATTCACTTTGTAATTTCTCTTCAGCTTTGTTATTAAGCCTGAGTTTCTTTTATGTTTGGACAAAAGGTTTCCTTTGCTGGTTTCTTACAGGCCTGTAAAATAAATAACAACAGTTGAAATATTTTTCGTTACAAATAATAGAAATTGCACGAAATTTGTCATATTGCTTATAAAAACTAAGGCAACGTTCATACAGCTCGTAGCTATAGACAAAATGTTCCATCGAAATGTGCAGTGCCACACAAATTCCTTCCTTACAATTTCAATGTAGAAAGTTGTCCGTCTGGCTGCGATTAAGTATTAAAACGTTAACTATGGTCTACAATACTTACTACGTTAAAGCCTTTTAGAACGCCACCAAAACAAATTCGCAATTGCGCATTAATTTCAGGTAAAGTTCCCTAACAAGACGCAATAAAAGAAAAGAAAAAATAAAAATTATTTAAGAAAAAAAATGATTGTGTTTATTGTGGGGTACCTTGGGGTTTACTTCTCCGCAACTTATGAGGACCTTTTCAAATTCCGT
>JAQGAZ010002625.1:0-16406 GCA_034692225.1 Polydesmus complanatus
GGTACTCTCTATGCCAGTCTTTTTCTCTCACTTACTCAATCGTCTCCCCACTCTAATGCTTATCGATTCAGTTTTAATGGAAACGCTTTAGCATCTTATTTGGGTTAATCCATCTTGTCTGAGCTTAGTATTATTTTGTGGCTAACTGTGGTTAATCTATATTCCGACCAATTTATTTCCTGTTTTTATGTCAACAAATTGACCAAACAAAAAATTGAGATTTGAAGTTGATTATTGGGTAGCAACCAACCATTTTTTTAAAAATTTAGATTTCTAACGAAAGATCTTTTTGTAAAACAAGATTTAATTTACTCAAACAAAATTTAATATTCTATAATTTATTTTTAGAATATGCTCCCAACTTCAACGAGTTCTTTTTTTAAAAAAAAAAACGAAGCCCACAGATTTATCACCGCTGTAATTTTCTGCATTTTTATTTTTTGTAGAAATAACATAGATTTGTTACATGGTTTAACAAACTGAGATGAGTAGATGACTAGATCACTTAATGAATAATTTAGATAAACCGAAAAATTCATAAAAACTTTTATTTTTAAAAAAAAAAATGTACAGCGTACAATAATTATAAACCGGTTTGACAACCGATTGTTAATTCATGAACATGTGCTACCGATTATTTATTATTATTATTACTGTTACAGTATTTTTATTTTCATAATTTAAATATTGCTGATAAGAAATGAGTTTGCTGTGGAGGTTTCGAAAACAGCTGTACTGTATTTATTAATATTTCGACCATTATTGTTATTAGATTCCGAATTATTATTTATTTATTTTTCAACATACATTTTTTAACCGGATTTCGGAATCTAGATATACCGATAAAGTCTTCATTTAAAGATTCCGTATGGTGGTAACCACAAAAATTTAACTAAACAAGATTTCGTAACTAGCCCACAAATTTCGAATGCGATATTAATATTACGATAAAAAAGTAGCGTCAATTAAATGCATAAAATTTAATGGTGGATGTGTGATACTTCGAGCCGTTTGCACCAATGCAGTACCCGGTATCATTAACTTTTTAAGTTGTTCATTACTGTTGGGTTTAAGGAAGTAAAGAACAACTATCGCAAACGGCTCTTAGGAGAGTTATATACGTATTGTTTTACTAATTAAGCTAATCTCAAGTTTACTTCATTACTTTTGGCGCGATCTAATTCCATTAGTTACACCGTAACGTGACGTCTCTGGAGACCAAATGAACGCTGAGAACCGGATTTTGCTATTATTTAGGCCCTCAAACCAGAGCGCTTAAACGCTGAAATTTTTAAAGCGGTTCAATTCAACATTACTACTGTATTAAAATGACTTTGGATTTTAACAATCGGGATCTCAACAAATAGAAACCGATTTAAAATAAAAAAAAATCCTGATTTTGTAGTTCACTGTCTACTTGCCAGTAGACAAAATCTTTACAAGTTTGGTACCCATTTGTAATGGTTATACATGTACTCGTATTTGGATGCCAATCAGTGATCAGGTTTCTTTAATCCTTGTTTGATGCTGACTTCAGTTTTTTTTATTCGTATATCGGTAACTATTCTATGTTGGTATCACGAAAGAAAGGTTAAGAAATAGAGCCATACAGTATTACGATACCTAATTCCAAGTCCTACCCTGAACACGCTGACGGCACCGCTATCTCCCATTTCTGTAGCTGTGGAAGTGAATTATCGATTTTAATATTTTGTACTTACGTCACATCGTACCGAGTTGTTGTATGAGAAATGTACTTTTTTTTCCCCCTAAATCGAATAAAAAAAAATACATATCTCCCGATACATTAATTTTGTATACGAGTTCGTATAGTAATAATGTTAGATACTTTATGCTGTTGTTTAAAGAAGTACGCAGCAGCGAAAACGTTAAAGAAAACAAGGAAAAAATGATGTTCGTAAACCGCATCGTTGAGAACGCTGTTGATTGATGTTACGAGAGAAAGAGAGAGTGAGTCTGGCTGCGTTACACCTACACATTTCCATTCACACAGCGTATATCCGGTCTCTCTCTCTCTCGTAAGTAACGACCGCCATCTTTACTCTCTCTTTCTTTTTCTCTTTCCCTTATGTGTTTTGGTTTGAAGAGAAAAGATGTGCGTGTAAAAACCTAAATCCAGTTAGGCTTAAAACGTGTGTTTGTTCTCATGCGCGCGGTGATGGGCGAGATTCAGATTTATTGCGTGGAGAGAGAATGAATGGAAAGAAAAGAAAATGGGTGAGTGGGTGTGAAAGATGGCGGAGAGAGAGAGAGGGATTATGTTCTTTTATAGCGTTTCATTTTCGCTTGGGGAGAGTTAATTTCTGTTCCAGAGAAAGAGTATTTTTCTTCCGCAGATTTTTATTCGAAGTTTTAAGGGTCTCTTTATTATTTCTCGCGAGATGATGGGGGAAAGCGAGGCATGTCAAGTACTAGGTCCTTTTAGATAATAAAGCTGATGGCTCACGTTACATTACACTTTTTTCTGATTGTTATTTACTTTTCCATGCCTTACATTCAACACTTATTAAATTCGGGATACTTAGAGATATTTTATAGGGTGCGATTTTGTCTGATGGGGCAGATAATTGGGGCATTAGAGGGTCATTACCATAATGTTATTAGTATAATTGGAGGGGCTTTATTAGCTAAAGTTTACAGAATCTATTAAGCGTTGTGTGAGAACGTTTTTTTATCGCTAAAGAAACGTGTGTCCTATTAGTTAAATACTATAAGAGTTTCTCAGTTTTAAAGTACAGTACTGGTATCTAAATGCTACATGAGCTAATAATTGCTATGCGTATCCTTTGGTACATTATTTGCGGTTTTCTTACTGCTTTAGAGCACCTGAAAATGCATTAATGTACCGGTAATTAAAATAAATGCAGTATACAATTCCAGGTTAAAGTTAGGTTTATATACGAATTTACACAGTACGCAGGGTATGCAGCATTTTAATGACAGGTAAACTGACAAAACTCTTAATAATTACTGCAGTTTTATAATTTTAATTGTTTATGTATTAATATTTTTATTTATTCAGTTTGACATTTTAATTACACTGTAACCCAAATTTCGCAGGAGTGTACTAGTCAGTTCAGCTTTACATTTAAAATTTACTACCGGTGTACCATGTAGCCTACAATTTCAGATTGACTTATTTTCAATATGACGAAGCAATATTGGTAATCTCTATTTTAATTATTTATTGATATCATATTTCACGTTTTGAGGGGAAATTAAAATTGTTATAAAATGAGCGGATGGTTTGGAGAATATTATTTTAAATACAATTTTTAACATCGAAATGAACTTATTTTGCGAGCGCATTGGAAACAGTAGCGCGTGATTCGAAACTCTTGTCGTAAATAAATAAATAGGCGTAACTAAAAATGTCTCATAAGTGAAAAGGTTATTAGAAGATGAGATAATATTCATAATTTAAAAGCTATTGTTGAGTGAGGGGGAGCGAGACATAGAGAGGTAGAAATGGCGTTTGATGATCGTGTTTATTTGCTTGTTTTTTTGAATTTTATCAGTTATTATCATCAAGTGTTGTTTGAATGGAGTAAAAAAAGTAGGACTATCTGTATTCGTGCGTAAGGTAGGGGAGGGTTGTGTGAGGGGAGATTTTTTCATTGAGACTGGCCTGTTTACTTGTCCAGGTTACCTTCTTCTTTCGAGTGAAATTCGATAATTGCTACTTTTGTGCGAACAATAGACTCCGCTTTCCCTCCAATTAGTATAATCGCGATTACCTTAAAGTTACTTTGCGAAGACCCTTATTCTTTCCGTTACACTTTAATGAGCACTTGTCGTGCAACCTCTCTCCTTCACCTCCCTCTTTCCCGCCTTTTTCTTTTTAATATTTAATTTCATGGCGAAATCTTTTACACATTTTTTGAAATTTAACTAACTTTAGGGAATAATATTACTGTACTTTATATGCAGGGGAAATATTTTAATCGTTTGTGGTTTTTTTTCTGCTTATCTTTCCGGAGAGGAACAATAATTAAAAATTTTAAAATAAACATAAAAAGAAGCCTGAAAAAGTTGACGGGAAATAAAAAAAAAACAATCAAATTTAAAAAAAGATGTTGGCTACCCGTATGTACTTTTTTTAATTATAATTAATGCATGATTGTGTATTACAGCAGTTTGCCATATCCGCTAAAGCGGCTAAACGCTATTATTGAGCTTTCTAAGCTTTACCGAAGCTGCTAAACGCTATAAAGTATCGTGAACACATGCGTATTTTTGTGCAAGAAGCGCACTCACAGAAAATGGTTGTCAATACGACGAAACCGACGCGAAATAAGTAAAGAAAAGAAGTTCAACGGATGAAACTTTGCAGCTTTTTTTCTTGCTACAAAGATTTAAACCAATGGAAAAGCATAGAATAGGTCATAACTGGTCCATAAAAAAGGTCGCTTGCTTTGTAAATCCACATGCTTTATCATTTTGTAATTTAAAGTGAAGACTTGACAATAATTTAATAATAGTTTTAATAATTTAAAACTATTTTTTCGTGGTTAAGTTAGAATAATAATTGTTCTGAAATTTAAGAGAATCATTTTAATTTGATTTAATTGTTTAATATTATTTCGAGCAACATTCTGAAAGCTAACGCACATAATTATTACGCGTGTGTGCCCCTCGAGAGTTTTTAAACATTTCTGCAGCCGCTAATCGCTATAAAAGACTTACGGTAACAGCTTTACCATATCTAATTGAATTACCGCTACAGTATTTCACGTTAACTGTACCCGCTAGTTGCTAAAGTAAATTTTTTCCGCTTTTCCGCATCAACTAAACTCCATAAAACAATTTTATCAACTTTATCGTATCTGATAAATGCAGTAAAGAGCTCTCAGCTTGAACTTACCGTATTCGCCAAACGCTTTGAGGCAATATTATAAGCAACATAAGTAAATTACGGTAGTAAGCCTGCTATTTATCGAAAAAATGTTTATTACCGTAATTATTATATTATTAAAAACTTAATTTTATTCAAACTAAAGACTGCAAGCAAATAAACTATTATTGGCAAATGTTTACCCGGTATCGAGTTAAATGTGCATTGATTATACAGTAGTTTAACGCACTTCTTAGTTTGTATTAATTAAACAAGGATAAACAACGTGTTATTTAGATAATGCTGTGCCATTTAATTGCGTGGTAGTACTACGATGTACCACACTTGCACCCGTAAAAGCAAACTGGTAAATTCCAATGCTAATAATTGCAGTATGATATTTAGGTTATGCATACAGTTCATGCACCGATATGATAATATTTTTCTCGTCACTCCGTGATCAACTTTTATTTGATCCACGTTTCAAATAATTGTGAACTACCGTATGTGAAAAGTTTATGCTGTTACTATAATACTAGCAAAAAATATATCAAAATAAAGGGTGTAAATAGAAAAACAGACGAATTCGTTATTTAAAACTAGATTAAATTTTGATTTTGTCCAAAAAAAAACAACTTTTATGACAACTCTTGTTGAGGAAATTTGATCTCGTTTAGTACAAACTGCTTTATTGAGAACACGACTGTAAAATGAAGATTAAGACTTTTAAATTAGATTAATAAATCCGATAGGAATGGAATATTGTGTAATCCCAACCTGTAGCTTGATTTTAGCTATAGTCCTTCAAGTCTTATATTTTTCTTTATCTTTTTTTTTTTTTTATTTATCAGTTTGTTGTTATAATGATGTATTTGTTTGGCATTTTTGTCTAGGTTTCATCGTCATCTAATCTACGAGCAATGTTTACAATAAAACATTATCGAATTAAATAAAAGAAATTGCTAAGCGACAACGGTTTTTTTTTTTTATTTTTGTTCAAAATCCTTTCCAATAATTTATTTTTTTGGTTTAATATTAAACTTGTTAAGTTTAAACTGTTGAGGAATCCGAAATGTTGCATAAAATACTGTTGTGTTTCCCGCTGTTATATTAACTTATTAATAATTATTACACGTGCGTTAAAATGATGTTTCCGTATACTATCTGAAGGGTTTCAATATTTAAGCAGATCCAACGTTTAAGTAATTTATGTTTTATTGCGCCCCGTAGAGCAGTTTTAAGACGTATTAGTTTATACAGTAATTAAATAAAAGTTTAAATGTTTAAATATTTTGCATTTGCAAGTTCGCAACGAAAATAGCATTGAAAAGAATTCTGAAAAGATTGTTTTTAATTAAAGTTTTAAGACAAAAGTGCTGCACATTACAATTTAAATCGATTATATATTTAAAATTGTTGGTGTCTGTCGACGATATACAATACCGGATATAGATTTACAGATTTTTTTAAATGTATAAAGCAAAATAATAAGCCTATTTGCTGTAGGCTTTTCCATTCGATCTGCTATCGATTTTTGCTTTTCGATTACAGCTACTATGAATTAATTCAACTTCTCTTTAATTTAACTTTAAAAGGCGAGTTTAATTAATTAATTAAATTGTAATTATGCAGCTATCTTATTTCACTGGTATAATAGCAATCACAATGTTTTCTCAAGTTACTGTAGCCAAAATACTGTCCCCGCAATTATAGTTCACGTGAGAACCCTAAGACTGTGAAGGAAACAAAAAAATATATTTTGATCGCAACGAATGCAAATGTTAATTTTTAAAGATTTAAATGACTTAAATAATATATGTACATTTGAAATGGTAATTTAAATAAAAGCGCAAACTTTAAAATAGCTGAACAGCAAATACAATTATTGAATACGATGCACAATAGCGTTTAGCTGATACGGTAAAGTTAAGAAAAGTGTTTAAAGAGTTAAGAAGATACGTTAAGGTTGATAAAACTTGTATTGACATTCTATAAATCGATTTAACGTTATTGTTACATTGAATGGCCAGCCTTTTGATGCGTGTCCGATGCAGTTCACACCTTTGCTGATGATTGTGATTGCGTGTAACTTTTTGTTTGCTACGAGCGCTCATTTTCACAGTTTGATATTTTTTTCTCTTTTCTTTTTTTTTAATTCCATTTTTTTTTTTTTTGCCTTAAGTTTATCCGTTTGTTTGCAATAATTCTATAGATAAGTTGGATGTTTTCTTTTCGCTTTTATCCAACGGTTAGTGTCGCACACTTTGTTTTTGTCGTTTTTACTCTTATAATTATACTTGGGGGGGAAAATGTCCATTAATCTCAGTTGATGAATTGTCGCGTCTCGCTATTGTGACTGCTGGAATTTACTTTAGTCCTCCTCCCTCATTTACAATTTCACCCCCTCTCTCACACTTGCCTTTTCTCCTCTTTTGAAAAACCCGTCGCTAAAAAAAACTCCTCATTTTACACTTTTTTGTGGAGTCCAATAATTTTACTTAAATTTTTTCAAGTACATGTAAGCCTACTCTAATATTGTTGGATTTCTTGGCCACCAGATTTCTTTAGTCTCTATTTTAACGACTTAATTTTGAATTGTCAGACAACAAGAGCAGGGGTTTTTACTAAATGAGATTTGATTTTCCAGAACACAGGGGCGGATAATTATAAAACTGGATGACTCCAGAAAAAAAGTGCGTGATCGATCTGTTTGATGCGGTCACGTGACTGAAAGCCAATTGTACCAGTCCAAATGTATCACCTATCAATCCAAAACCGTTTAGTATTTTATTGTTCCTTCAATTCAGTCGCGCGAAACGTGATTTAATTACAACTTTTTGTAATTTAGAACAATCTTGGAATTTTAGATTTACAGTTTAGGCTTAATTTTCTCTCGTAGAACAAAATAATTTACGTGTTTCTTTACCGGATAGAATTCTGTTTTAAATTTTAGTCCTTATCGTTCGGCATTAAACTATGAGAGTAATGCTAATTAATTATTTACATTGATAATTAATTTATGCTTTTTTGTTTTTAAATTAGGCTTAACGAGTAGTTAGAAAGTCTGAAACTTTGGCAGACAACAACAATCTTTTAAAATCCATAAAAATATAAAGGCTAAACGTCATTAACAGGGGGCAAAGTCGAATGTGCTGTTTTCGTACTTGAAAAGCTTATTACTGAACTTAAATTGAACTTTTGTCAGTAGTACAAACCGATTATACAGCGGCTGTGATACATTATGTGGGCAAACAAGGTGAACTGAAAGTGGCACATCAAAAGGGTGTATCGGTATCGTATTTTAGGCACAATAGTGTGATTTACACTCTTTAATAATAACGTTTAAATTTAAAAATACTAAGACAAAACGCAAATTCTGTTGTATTGTTGAGTACAATTTTCTGTATTATCTTAACATACAGTACGTGTAAATTTAGCCTTAAGAATAAAAATTTCCTCCCCTACTCTCTTTTTTTAAAGAAGGAAAAAAATTCAATGAAAATTTTACGTTTTCACCTTTTATTACATTTTCAAACTACAGTGCTGTACAGTACAGTATTTGAATTAAAAAATTGAATAGAACAGCTTGAAATATTTCTGGTTCGAAACTTAAAACCAAAGTCTAGTTAAGTCGATTGCCATTATAGTTAAGCTCTATATAATTAACGTCAAAGAATGTGATTCACAGCCAGTGATTGATAGTGAATCACTTGGCCCTAACATTTACACGGTCAATTATATTATTATTCGAGGAAAAAAGGTTGTGAAACGCGCATTCCTTGTGGGTCCCTTAAAGGTCTTTTTTTTTTCTTCCCGGTGTTAAATACGGGTTCCCTACTGACACGCAAGGTCACACTGTGCGTTTCTTTACCAAACTACGCAGCACCTCAACGTTCTCAAATTTTTTAAATATATTCTCTTAAAAAAAGGCATTGAATCGAAGAATACGAGAAAAAAAAGTTATTCATTTATATTATGTCGGTTAATTGATCGTAAAAACGAGCGGGAAATTGATCGGTGACGTGTCGAAGTAGATGTCAAGCTGTGTTTACGCGGTGCCATCATTTACGCAAAGCAGCAGCAGCACTGGCGCGTTTTTTAGCAACAGCTGCGAAAACGTCTGCTATATGTCGGAAATATAGTACACGGTTGTAAGCTTTAATTTTTTATACACTCGAGAGAGTATGTGTGTACGTTTTGTGTGTACAGAATATAGTGCGAGATGAGAGGAAGTGAAAATCTTAAACGCAACTTGGTTGTCTTGGTAACCGAGTTTGCTTAGACCCGCGCAGTGTTGTTAAAGTCGAGATCGTAATACAGTATACGCGTTAAAGCTGAACCAACACTACGACTGGACCAAGAGCAAAAAACGTAAACAAAAATTTTTTAAACATTACAGAATAATAACCTAATTTTTTTTTTAAAACTTCTGAAAAAGTTTAAAATTTTTAATAATTATATTAGCATACATGTACTTCAATGTCGCTTTTTTATCGTACATAATTTGCCAAGCTTAAAATTCCTCGCTTTCACTTTGTCAACACAAATCAAATAAATATAGTTATTTACTCAGAGCCAAAAAAAAAATTACGTGAGCACACATAAATTATTTTGTTGTTCTACACGCATATTATTATCCTCCCTGCTTCACCATTTTGGATAGTTAAGAGACGCAGCGTGACAATAAATAACCGCGTTTGGAGGTGACCCAATCATTTTGAAACGATGCCCACACGACGTTTCGAGCGGCTCAAAGGATCGGCGAGCGCAAATACCCGACCGGATCCTCTCGAGCAAGCGGTAGATCCCCGCGTGGTGAGCGGTTCGCGGGGATCGCGTTACCCCATCCTGAACCTCTCTCGTTTATGAAGCGTAGGGCGAATGATTCCCGCTCACTTCGCAGAGACTCGTTTACCGGGCAAGTTCATTTTTACTTTTGAAGGGGAGTTGTTGATGTTTAAATGTAGGGTGAATTGCATTTTTTTTCTTCTCCAACACGTTCTCCTTTATTATTTTTGTTGGAAGAATAGAATGGGGGGGAAAAAATATTAAAAGGGATAGATACCGATGATGGTGTGTGGTACAAGGGATAGAAAGAGGGTGAGGGGTTGAAAGTGAGAGGAAGATTGAATGGATTGTGCATACGCTTTTTTTTTTTACACATAGAGAAAAAGATATGCGTTTGGAGAGAACACGTTTTTACGTTAGGGTTTATTTAAAGGGAACAGTCCAACGCGGGTTTCTCCTTTAAAGCTGATGGAACACTATCGGCGGAAACATGGACGATGAAGCATGATTCGCTCGAAATGTCTATTTATTTTTGATGCGTTTTTTTATATAAATTGAATTTGTTGTAATCACGGTAAGTACAAGAAAAATAAGGCGTAATTTGATTTAAGTGTTGGATCCAGAAATTCAGAAGTGATTAGAAGATCGTACTCAGTGCATGTACATAATAAATACCGTAGTGTACACGCTCTTCTTCCATTCAGTTCCTTTGGGTTTAAAGAAAACTGCAAACTTTTCTAAAAATAGGATCAATTTTTATTTGAATTAGAGTTTTCTCCACTGTAACGTTAAAGCTTATTTGCAGTGTAACCATGCATTCCTCGTTGTTTTTATACTTCTTTTTTTTTGCATAAATTGTGCATTAGCTAGAAAATTGCGTTTGCGCCAGAAAACCATCTTATTAATTTTGTTTAATTTGGAAAAACGGAAATGTCGAGTTTTCCAATACAGTAGTAAAATCGTATACTGTACTGTTAAGTTATGTTTCTGGGGGTCAAAATGACTTGTTTCGTTTGGATCATTGAGCGGCTTATTTTCATTGATCCGTTTTTTCTTCTTCGCCATTGACTTTTAGTTAATAAGCCTATTCAAGTGATCCTCTCTCGGTCCTTGAAAAAATTCTGTTTTTTTTTTCTTTCTCATTCGATCACTCTTTCCTCTTTAACCAATGTCCGGCTTCTGCGAAACCGCTTTTTCATTCGAAAACAAGAGGTCCTTGTCGAATCCAAACGATCGTTAAAAAGCACCACTTTTACGACTTAAGTATCGGTGTACGGTACCAGAGAATCTAACGTGTTGTTTTTTTTTTTTTTTTTGCAATTTAGGCTTGAAGAAGGAAAATTAGGACAAAAAAGTCGATCGGAAAAGGAAGTGGGGCGGGTCGGTTGATCGCTGTTTAATCGTTCAAAGTGGATCTCGAGATGCACGGAGCCAGACGGATCAAGATCACCGACTTTAATCCGCATCTGACGTGTGGGCTGTGCAGTGGCTATTACATCGATGCCACTACCATCATCGAATGTCTGCATTCGTGTAAGTAAAATCACACTCATTAAAAGGGGGGTTTTCTATTTACAATTAGGCTTATTTTTGCTCATGTAATCTAGATTAAGCGATTTTTTCTAGAATTAAATTTAAAGTAGTTGTAACACATTAAGAATTTCACTAAATGAACACTTCAACGAGCAAGATTTTAATATAACGTCTTTCCAGAAAAAGATCGAGAAAACGAATGTTTTTTTTTAAAAAAGAAATGGGCGCAAGCTTCATAACTTTGTCTACGTATTTCTTTAAAAGTTTAAATGATTTTATTGTTTAAAACTTTAAATATATTTTTGACAGAAACCACATTAGTCACGTGGTTTGCCCTATTGAGGTGGATGTGAAACGCGATTTAAATCGAGCTACTACTGAAATAGATCAGTGGTTGACACTCAAATAATAGATTGCTGCTAGATTTATAAATCTAGATTCAACAAATTTGATCTTAATTTAAAGTTTTGATCGTGGCAAAGGAGCTGTTTTGCTAAACGAAATTAAAATTCTTCAAACGTTGATTTATTAAAACATCTGTTTAGTCTAGACTCCGAGCAAAATGAAAATTTAAACGGGGTTTATGCGCAGATTCGTAAATATTTTTATTTATTCGTTTTATTGCGAGTTTGTGATTCAAAAGTTATAATGCTTTTTCTGTTAAACTTGTTCTGTTTTAGTATTAAAATTTTGAACATAATTATAAAGAGAGGTTTTTTTGAAATTTTAAAAAAATCTGTTTCTCCCTGTTGAATCGAAAGTTTCCAAAAGGCTAATTTGTTGTTACGCAATTTTCTTGTAGTTTGCAAGGCTTGTATCGTCAAGTATTTGGAGACGAGCAAATACTGTCCGATTTGCGAGGTTCAAGTTCACAAAACCAAACCTCTCCGCAGTATCAAGTAAGCCTTATTAAACCTATTTATCCCTCTTCCCATATATCAACATTGGGGTCTCGTTTCAGGTCCGATACCACACTGCAGGACATGGTGTATAAACTTGTTCCCGGTCTATTCAAATGTAAGTTTTTTTTTCTTATTTGAAACAATTACATGCACAGTATAAGGGTTTAACATCTAACCGAGTGACATTTTTCTTGCAGCGGAAATGAAAAGGCGGAGGGATTTCTACTCCGCTCATCCCGAAGAAGGTAAATTAAATTATCGATTGTTTAGTTTGAAACTTTCAGGAAAATTATTGTTTTACTAACAATTTTTTTTTTGAAATGATTAGCTGCTTTGGTGGTGAATTTAGAGGACCGAGGTGAAGTACATGAAAACAGATTCATCTACACTCCCGATGAGGACATCAGTTTGTCATTGGAATTTTGGGACGGCGAAAGGTAAGCACTTTTATCTTTTTTTTATAGCTAAGCCTAAAAAAATACGTAAATTAAGCATGATAAAAATGCGTTAAATAACGGTTCGATATTTGGGGGAATATTTACGAAAAGCATATTACTTCGGTTGCAAGTAAGCACTTTATTGAGTTATCTCAGCTTTAACCTAAAACGCTATCGGGTGATTTTAACAACTTTGTCGTATCCGCTAAACGCTATGAGATAGTTTAATCACTTGTACAGTATCGTCTGAACCCTATAAGAGTTTTCTGATCTTTCTTGTATCGGCAACAATTTCCAAGGCAGTTTGTCGTAAGATGTTTTCTTAACATTATGTTTATTTTCTAAAGTTTTTATAAATTAGCAATTGCGTGTTAAAAGGAAAAGTTAGAGCACCGAGATAAGTATAAAAGATCATCTAACCATTGTTTTATTCTTCCAACAACAATTATAATACTTAATTGGAATCGTTGTTTCCAAACTCTTTCGCTGACTTACCGTAATACGTCACATTATGATTATTATTATTGATAGTTAGCGATATGTGCTGCGTGTCTGAATTGATAACAGCTTTACAATTATAACGTTGCTAGTTTAGCAGAAGTGCTTCGTTAATTAAATGGGTTAATTAGGTTAAAAAATTTGTTTAATATGGTGAAACGATCTGCGTTGTGGATCCGATTCTGTAAAAGAAACTTCGCGTAGGCCTACACAGAAATTGTGCAAAATTGAATTCTTTATAATTTTAGGTAGTCTAATATAAAATTAAGAGTTATTTTGTTCCTTGACATCCTTTAAAGACAAGTTAGGATAAAGAAGAAACCAAGTTCTATTTACATTTAAGCAAATAGTTTGGCTTCGAAACGCGTTCATATTTTTAAAAGAGCTCCAAGGTGCATTTGCAAATCGAAATTTGATTTACCGGTAGGTCCTCGTCAACTCTGTCATATATGAACGCGTGAGGTTTATCACTTTAGCTTTTCAAACTCTTTTTCCCCGGAGTTTTTAATAATAAAAAATGGTGGAGATTGTTTAGTTCACAGCATGGGAAGTTCACCAAAATAAAGCAAACTAATGTGATGTTTAGGCTCAAAAACTTAATGTCATTTTAAGGATTGAAAAGTGTGCGTAAATGAGAGGTCTATATCGGTTCGAAGTAGCACTATAATTGAGTTACAGTATGTACAGTAATTACTACTGTTAACGTACTACATCATTTTAGAAATAGCAACGAGAAATCATAAATCCATATCTAATCTCGATTAGTGGTGAATGACAACGAAAACTTTATCGTTTAAAATATTACTTTATTACCGTATTTTATTCATTAAACTGAGAGTTTTAAGTAATAATCAGAAAGTACTAAACTGATATTTCTATTGCACTCTTAATTGGAAAAACCGCGGAAAATGTCAAGTTTACAAGTTGTGCTGATTTATATAAATTATTATTATTAAATCGAACTCGATTTCAATTACAATTACGAAGCAATAATAAGTTTTAGGAGAAAATAATAATTATTGACCTCAATATTTCAGCTATTATTTCTAGGAAAAATTCCGATTTTCGCAATCTCTTTTATTATAAAATTATAGCTAAGTACAGTAAGTGTTAAATAAGTGATATAGGATTTGAGGTTATCATTAACTTACCTTAGTTACCTATATTTTTCGTTTCAAAGCCATCGGCATTAATTACACTCATTAGATAATATCGTCAACCGGCCACAACACTTCCCCTCCTCCCGCCTCTTTTAAAATTTATTACTACTTATAAATGGGTAAATTTAATTTATGAATCAGAGCAATTTTTATTGGAATTTTTTTTATTAGCTTTAACTTGAAATTTTATTGTGTTTTCCGCAAATCAATTTCTCTAAAATATAACAAACACTTATCATTATAATACTCAGGCGGGCCTGTAATCAAACTCGCTTAAGCTATCACAAACAAAATTTAATGTTAGCGACTTTTCAGAACCAAAATCAAAAATTGAAAGATTTTTAAAGAAAACCCCTGATTTAGATTTAGGCCCGAAACTGAAATGAGAGTAAAACAATTTTTTTATAATTTATTAATTTGAATCTCGTTGTCAGTTTTTATTTTATTTTTGATTTTAGATTTAGATGCGAAATCTTGTTTTAAAGCAATGAGAGTAATGTACAAAAAAATTTCAGTCTTTCCAGGGTTATTTTTAATCTCTTTGGGCATTAATTTTTTCTCTTTAACCATCACATTTTTTATCCGAGTTTTTAGCCTTTCAAACTTTTTTCAGCACTTCAAAAGATACGTTATTATAGAAAAAACATTCAGTAGTTGCATCATACATTATTATTAAAGAGGAAGAGGGAGGGGAGTAGTAGTTGGAACTTAATTTTTTACAATATGTAAGCACTTTGGTTCAGAGATAGATAAAAAAAAGTCTGTCACCTTGAAACTAACATTTGTATGCGTACGAGTTACTCAACTGTTTACATCCCTCTCTTGTTTTCTCTATCTCTATCCCACCGTCAACATTCGAAAATAATGTGTGTGGTTGCATGCCAAAAGTCTACTATGTAGCTCGTGCTTAAAACGGTGCTTTGCAATTGGGGTGACGCGAAAGATGATTATGCCAAGAAAATTAAGCACTTTTTAAATATCGAAATGAGAGTTTTTAATTTTTTTTAGCTTTAGTTAAAAAAATTTACATGTGTTGCACTTTGTTTAACAAAATTTTTGTAATTTTTTTATGGGTGGCTTTTAATTAATTATCTTTTGAGCGTAGTTTTATAAATTTTTGAAGCAATAATTTTTAACATTTTTTTTTATCACCCTTGTCAACTTTAATTACTGTATTGCTATTATATAAGCCAAATTTTATAAAGAAAATTAAGCAAACTTTTTAACCACTTTTAAGGTTATTCACTCCTGTTTTTATTCGTGTTGAGCCTATAAGCCAGAGTTAGGTTAGTAAATCAAAACAACAAAAAAATTAAAGATTGGTTTGGGTCGTGACGCCAAAAAGGTTGGGAAGCTTAATGTCACTTTTTTGTGTGGTTCGGAGAGTTCCATTTATTTGATTTTTCGTGTTTTCCCTAAACTTTTGGCATGAAAATAATCTTATCTATTGTCTGATTGATCATCTCCGTATATACCAACACCCTTTGTGCTAATCGTGTCCATGACCTCTCCCAATCTCTCCATCCTCCACGTGGGACGCCATGGCTTTTTTCCCGACGATAGCCTATTCGTTCGCCGTGATCACTCCTCCCTCAAACTCCTCCTTTCAAACAAACTCCCCCATTCCATCTTTTCACGCAGGGTCGTGAGTCATCGTACCCTAAATTTAGAGAAAGAGAGAGAGAGAAAATCGTCTCCTATTTTTTTTTTTATTATTATTTCGCTCGAAAAAGAGGGAGTGAAACAGAGAGAAAGAGAGGCGATTTATCGCAGATGGAAGGGTATATTTACTGATCTGAGGGGTGTTTGGGCATGCTCCCTACGCTGAGAAGGAGAGAGAGCTGCAGACGACAAATCCGTGATTGGAATGTTGTTGGTCGCACCCTCACTGTTTTTTTCTTACTTTTTTTTTAAAAAAAAATCTTGTTCGTCTACGGTTTTTTTTATGTTGCCCTGAAGTATGAAATGTCGATAGAACGAAAATTAGGAAATTTTGATAAAATGAAATTGTGCAACGAATTTTTCGATATAACGAAATTTCGATAGAATGAGTATCGATAATACTACCGGTAATTAAATTTGAGATACACATGTACAAAATTTTCAATTGAACGACTTTTTCGATTGATTAAATTTTCGGTACAATGATTTGAGGATGAGGATCCCGACGGAAACTGTATCTGAAAATTGAATTTTAATGTAATGGCAAAATTTTGATTGTTAAAACAATATT
>JAQGAZ010002626.1:0-16406 GCA_034692225.1 Polydesmus complanatus
ATGGAAAATCGTTCTTTATTTTATGGAAAATCGTTCTTTATTTTATGGAAAATCGTTCTTTATTTTATGGAAAATCGTTCTTTATTTTATGGAAAATCGCTCTTTATTTTTGGTAAGTCGTTCTTTATTTTTAGTAAGTCGTTCTTTATTTTTAGTAAGTCGTTCTTTATTTTTTGTAAGTCGTTCTTTATTTTTAGTAAGTCGTTCTTTATTTTGAAGAAAATTGTTCTTTATTTTATGGAAAGTCTTTCTTTATTTTATGGAAAATCGTTCTTTATTTTATGGAAAATCGTTCTTTATTTTATGGAAAGCCGTTCTTTATTTTTTTTTTTGTTCCAACATTTTTGCGCTGGTAACCAAACTGAAATTTGGTTAAAAGGACTTCATTAAAAAGATTCAATACTAATATTCAGTTGGGACCGTTTTTTCCATGTGGATAGGACAAATTAATGTCAGCATTTTAATGACTATCGATTTTAATGCATTTCCCCTCCCCCGGTGGTAAATACCACGGGTGGGGGGTAAGTAAATAAGAGCCGATGCATCACCCATAATAATGCGTTTAATGCCTGATTTTCGCAACTAAGTTGAGCCACTTTCGCCTTCATCGGACGACACTTTCGGTGTGAATTATGAAATTATTTTTCTTTTTTTAAGCTGCGACTTTAAATAAAAAAAACTCGTTTTTTTTTTTAAGGTTAAAGTATATATAAAAATAAAAAAAGAACAGTGTTGTTTAAACGTAGAAAAACGAGTATTTATTTATTCTCTAATTAGATCAAAACATTATTCGTGTTTATTTTGATTCTCAACGTATATATATCTCTTCAAGGAGTGTGTACGTGTGGATGGAGGTGGATGGGGGGTTAGGGAGTGGGGGGGGGGGGAGGTGGAGCAACACCTTTTGACGTGGAGAACGCGTGGGTTTTATGTGTAGTTAAAAACTCCCCGGAGTCGATCCCTCGCGCACCACCTCCCGCCAAGATTTAATACTCTCACTCTCTCTCTTTCGATCTCTCTTTGGGTTTTTCGTCTATTTATTTTTCGTTGAAGAAGCCGCTAACAGAAAAAATAATCTACAACTTCTTCTTCTCAAAGGAGGAAAAGAGAGAGAGAGAGAAAAAAAACAAACTTTTTCGTATAAACAACTAAAATGGCAGCTTCCTTTTTCTAGGATACCCATAGCATAGGATGCCATAGGTTGAAGGGAAGCATAGGGGGCGCTCTGGATGCGTGTGTGTGGTTTAGCCTATGACAGCATCAGCTACAACTTTTTGCAAAAGTTTAAAAATAAAGAAGGAGAATTTTATATTTTTTTCTTTCTTTCTGTTTGTTTATCTTTTTGCGAAGAAATAAAAGATAAAAAAAAAAATTTTTTTTTTATAAATCAAGTTTAGAAGAATTTTTTTTTTTTTTTTTTTTGAGTTTTATAAACAAACAAAAAAGTTTTTTAGATTTTTCTGGTAAACTTTTTTTTTTTTTTTTTTTTGATTTTTTTTTTTTGGGGTTGGATAAACGGAAATTGTGTAAATTAAAGGTGAAACACCGCTAATGATTATATTTGAGGCGGTTCAGTTTCAAATATGTTCAGTATATATGTTGTTGAGGGCTGCGCTTAAGTAAGTGCTTAATTATAGCATCGGTCTTTAGTATCGAACAGCTACATTATTTTGTCTTAATGTGAAAATTAATTTGCTTAGCCGGAAGTCGATCAATTCCATAAACTGTTTTAAAAAATTTTTATTTTTTTTTTTTATAAAAAAATCTTGCAACGTGATCGTCATCAAAAAAAATCCCTAGCAATTAAAGAAATCTCTATAACTCCAAAAAAAAAAAAAAAATCCCTATAAATAAAAAAAATTCCTTATAAATTAAAAAAAATTCTTATAATTAAAAAAATCTTTATAAATAAAAGAAATCCCTATAAATTAAATTAAAAAAAAAACTCCTTATATTTATAAATAAAAAAAATTCCTTATAAATAAAAAAAAATCCCTATTAATCAAAAAAAAAATTCTTATAAATTAAAAAAAAAACTCTTTATAAATAATAAAAAAAACTCTTTATAAATTTAATAATAATAAAAAACTCCTTATAAATAAAAAAATAATTCCTATAAATAAAAAAAATCCCTATATTAGGAACGTAGTTGCGAGGGGTTGGCCACCTAGACTAAACAAAAATAAAATTTGATTAAATATTTTATAATCAGCTGTTCATTCAATTCAATCAGCTGTTCATATTTTTAAGTTACGGTACTTTATTGTTTCAAAAACATTATGCAAAACGAAGTTTACTTTTCTAACGTAACTAACGAACTTGACTCGGACAACTTCGGAACTGAGTGTTTCATTATTAACCCATTACATGTACTGTATTCCTACATTATGGTTGAAAGTGAATGTTGCGCCGTATTGTAAATAGCGGTTAAAGAGAGCAACTACTTAACACGTGATGACGTTTTATTTTTAGCTTCGACTTTAATACTATTACCGGTATGTCAAAAATATTTTCCTCACTCGTTTCGCTTTCGACGAGTAAATAATGGAAAATACAGTTAAACAAAACAAAATACACTGTAGGAGAGTTTAGATTTAATAATGTTTTTCTTAACTGAAAACTTGACTGTTCTTATGACGTCACTTTTAAAAAAAGACTCAAGGAATTATTATTATTGACTAGAAAGCAGAGATTTTTTTCTTACGTCATTTTTCTTATTTCTGGAAATCACAGGCATAGAAAATGAATTTGGAAAAGCGCCTTCTATCGTCTCATTTTTATTATTGGATCCGGTTACAACAGCTCGATGATGCCATAAAAAAATATTGCTAGAAGAATAATTACAATTGACCACTTTTCAATTGTTGGCTCGCGCAGTTTGAGGGAGGGAGGAGTGGGTGTGGGGGGTGGAAACCGCAGGGAGAAAAACGTTAGACTGAAGATAACGGATGTTATATAAGGGAAGAGACAGATAGAGAGAGAGAGAGAAGATGTGGTCAATGTTTTCCTTTGTCCAGCCATAAAACGGGAAGCAGCGACAAAAGACTCCCTTAAATGTGGTCAGCGAAGTTCGAGCATCAAATTACGACTGACCACACACACACTCTCTCTCTTTCTCTCTCTCTTTCAATGTGTCCAGTCGATTCTCAAATTAAAAAAAGGAATGGAGAGTCGTCTTCCGGTTGCTAGGTTACGATGACTTGTGGCTTCGGAGGGAGCGAAACCACCGGCCCCCCCTTCCCCCCCCCCAAACACTAAACAAATTCTTCTTTCTCGCTTCAGAAAACATCTTCATTTAATTACAATCGTAATTAAATCTTTCATTATTATTTTCGTTGTCTTTTTTTTTTTTTTTTTAATTTTTTTGTGTAGGCTACAGTAATAGAAAAAAAGACGTGAAAAATAACGATATTCTCAAAAAAAAATCAAAGGAAGCGAAACATAGAAGATCAAAAGATTATTATACAGGTGCAGTTTGAGTAGTCAAAAGTCAGTTGATTATTTTATTAGGAAAATCGTTGTTATTTTTAAAGAAAATCGTACGGTATTCATTTGTAAGGTAAATCGGTTTTTTTTTTACTTTTTTTTAAGAAAAAGTTTATTGTTTTATGAAAATCGTTCTCTATTTTTCAAGAAAATCGTTCTCTATTTTTTAAGAAAATCGTTCTCTATTTTTTAAGAAAATCGTTCTCTATTTTTTAAGAAAATCGTTCTCTATTTAAAAAAAAAAATCGTTCCTTACTTTATGGAAAATCGTTCCTTACTTAATCGTTTTCTATTTTTTAAGAAAATCGTTCTCTATTTTATAAAAAATCGTTCCTTACTTTATGGAAAATCGTTCTTATTTTTTTAAGAAAATCGTTCTCTATTTTATAAAAAAATTGTTCTTATTTGTTTTAAATATCGTTC
Organism: Polydesmus complanatus; assembly: GCA_034692225.1. Classification (NCBI taxonomy): domain Eukaryota; kingdom Metazoa; phylum Arthropoda; class Diplopoda; order Polydesmida; family Polydesmidae; genus Polydesmus; species Polydesmus complanatus. The sequence goes on from JAQGAZ010002626.1 coordinate 3,910, forward strand.
TTTATTTGAAGGTAAATCGTTCTTATTTCCAAGAAAATCGTTCAATTACTAAAATCGTATATCAAAAACGCGTTTTAATTAATTTAATTATTTTAAGTTTTGATTTGGTTCTTTCGATATTGTTCCCAAAATCTAAATGATGTAACCTGATAAAAGAAATGGGAAATAATGGGAAATCAGTAGCAAAAGTAAACATAGGGCGAATGGTAATGAGGCTCTCTTCAGGCAGAAGAGTGATCAATTCTTTTGAGGAGAGAGAGAGAGAGTGGTGGTCGCTCCCTTAGAGTGATCAATCCTTGTGAGGAGAAAGAAGATTCTTAAACGCTGATGGTGGGAAAGTCATTAGGATGCACATTTTTATGCCACGTTATTGATTTGCCCAGGTCAAGATCCAAGCAGCGAGATGGAGATAGAAAGAGATTGAGGTAGAGAGAGAGTTAACGAACTCTAATTATGCGATGGACTAGGCAAACACAAGACAGTCATTTGAGAAAGTCCACATTGTATTTGACAATGGTCATCTTAATAGCGAGCGCTTAGTTTTGTTTGTTTATGAGAAATACACTAATTGATACGCACACGAACAAAAAATGTCGAATCAAATTTCCGTTTGAATTACTTTTGTTTAATAATGATTCTTAAGTTTGTATTAATTGATTTCTTTTTTTGTTATTTCTAGGTAAGTGATAAATGGTTTATTTATTTAAATCTGTGAAAATGGCGAATTTCAAGGAGAAACAAGAAATAAGAGTTGTTGTTGTTGTCTTTGGATTTCTATTCTCTCGTCATAAACTACGGGTATGTAAGACGGTCAAATTCACGCTATTATTTTGTTTGATTAATGCGAATATTTGTAAATTTTGTAAGAATTGCCGCGTAGTTTGAAATGTTAATTTTGAAATTTTGGGGATTTTTTTTTGGAAACTGACAACACTGTTATTTAAAATATTTTCTGAATCCAAAAATTCGAGCTCATTTAAAATTCTAAATTGAGCATTAAAGAAAAAGTAAAAAGTTTTTTTGTTTGTTGTGACGTGTGTGCGGGGTGGTTTGTGAATGACGTAGGCAGAGAGGGAGGGAGGTAGATGGGGGGTGGACGAAACGACACAACAGATGTTTGGGGCCTTGTACGTGTCGTCGTCGTCTGCTTAATAGCCTTGAACCGCGTTAGGTTTGCCTCGTGATGGAGCTCGGGGAGGTCAGTCGGATGGGGTTAAGGTTGTTTTCAAGACACACACACACCTGCCACTCGCACTCACGCACGCGCATTCTCTCACTTCTTCTATTAAGCGCTTTTTACATGCACTTGACATCGATCAAAATTTATTCCTTTTCTTTTTCAACATAATTTTTTTCGATTTCTTAATCGTTCCCAAAGATAATAATAATAATTATTATTGTTATTGGGATTTATCCGGTAGCTCACGCGCCACACTTGCGAATGAAACGCGCGTAGAACGAGGGAGGCTTCCGCTTTATTAAGAATAGTTAATACAATAGGTATTAATAATTATTATGTTTTTATGTTAAGATTTTAAATTTTAAGGTTCAATTTTTAACTTCATTTATAAGATTTATTTCTGCGTTTTAAAAGTATGTGTTTGCGTTTTTTCTGCTGTTTTGTATTTTATTTTTCCGTTTTTAAGAGTTTAATTCTTCGTTTTTACAGTTTTTTGAGTCTGTTTTTGCGTTATTTCTGTCTTTTTGAAGTTTATTTCTGCGTTATTACATCTTCATTTCTGCGTTTTTATATTTTTATTTCTGCGTTTTTATATTTTTATTTCTGCGTTTTTACATCTTTATTTTTGCGTTTTTACATCTTTATTTTTGCGTTTTTGCATCTTTATTTTTGTGTTTTTACATCTTTATTTTTGCGTTTTTACATCTTTATTTTTGCGTTTTTAGATCTAAATTTTGCGTTTTTAGATCTAAATTTTGCGTTTTTTGATCTTATTTTTGCGTTTTTACATCTTTTTTTTTGCGTTTTTACATCTTTATTTTTGCGTTTTTACATCTTTATTTTTGCGTTTTTAGATCTTATTTTTGCGTTTTTAAATCTTTATTTCTGCGTTTTTACATATTTATTTCTACGTTTTTGCATCTTTATTTTTTCGTTTTTCATCTGAACATCTTTATTTTTGCGTTTTTACATCTTTATTTTTGCGTTTTTAGATCTAATTTTTGCGTTTTTTGATCTTATTTTTGCGTTTTTAAATCTTTATTTCTGCGTTTTTGCATCTTTATTTTTTCGTTTTTCATCTGAACATCTTTATTTCTGCGTTTTTATATCTTTATTTTTGCGTTTTTAAATCTTTATTTCTGGGTTTGTTACATCTTTATATTTGCGTTTTCTGATTTTCAGAGTTTAGATTTGTTTAGTTTTTCATCTTTTTTATTATTTTTTCATACCGATAGTCTTAAAAAACCATCAATGATTTTCATTAACCTATGAACTGAACCCCGTAAGAATGCACCGTCATTTGGACTTGTAATAGGACCGATTTCCCTTAGACTTACCTGACTTATCTAATTGAGTTTAAGTTTATGGTCCTCGATAGGTGGTGGGTTAATTCGTAGATGGCGCTGCTTATTTTTTATTTTTTGCTGTTGGGGTGTGCGGTGTCCGCTTCTTAAACGAGCGACCGCAACTGTTACTAAGGAACACCCCCCCCCCCCCCCCCCATGTATAAAACCCCTCCCTCTCCCTTCCATTTATGGCCGCCCATAAAAACAACGTAAATCACAACCGTAATAAACGACGGACTTTGTGCCCGCCGGACATCTCTACCGTACTCTTACCACTAAACATTTCGCACCTTTTGCTATGAATGAACGGTCCGGGGGCGTAGGGGGCGGGGGGAGTCAATTTGGTGTTAGTGGAGGAGTGTGTATTGCCACCTGAAGATCTAGTTTTATTTAGATCTTCAGGTGGCTATACACTCCTCGTGCTATTCCATGTGGTCAATTTTATGGTTAAAAGGAACCAGTAGAACAGAGTTTGCGGGGGGGGGGGGGGGGGGGTAAGCTTTAATCTAGATTTAAACTAAATCCTTGTTCGAGAAAATTTAATCTCGTTTGGTGAAAACTCGTAGGGCTAATCTAGATTTAGAATTTGGACTATTAAGTTTTTTTTTTAAATTTAATCTTCGTAATATGGAAAATCGTTCTTTATTTTTTTGGAAAATCGTTCTTTATTTTTAGAAAGTCGTTCTTTATTTTTAGAAATTCGTTCTTTATTTTGAAGGAAATCGTTCTTTATTTTTGGAAAGTCGTTCTTTATTTTGAAGGAAGCCGTTTTTTATTTTATGGAAAATCGTTCTTTATTTTGAAGAAAATCGTTCTTCATTTTATGGATAATCGGTCTTTATTTTATGGATAATCGGTCTTTATTTTTGGAAAGTCGTTCTTTAAGTTTATTTTTGTAAAGTCGTTCTTTATTTTATGGAAAAATCGTTCTTTAATTTTTTTGTAAACTCGTTCTTTATTTTATGGAAAATTGTTCTTTATTTTGAAGAAAATCGTTTTTTATTTTATGGAAAAATCGTTCTTTAATTTTTTTGGAAACTCGTTTTTTATTTTATGGAAAGTCGTTCTTTATTTTATGGATAATCGGTCTTTATTTTATGGATAATCGGTCTTTATTTTATGGATAATCGGTCTTTATTTTTGGAAAGTCGTTCTTTAAGTTTATTTTTGTAAAGTCGTTCTTTATTTTATGGAAAAATCGTTCTTTAATTTTTTTGTAAACTCGTTCTTTATTTTATGGAAAATTGTTCTTTATTTTGAAGAAAATCGTTTTTTATTTTATGGAAAAATCGTTCTTTAATTTTTTTGGAAACTCGTTTTTTATTTTATGGAAAGCCGTTCTTTATTTTTTTAAAAAACCGGAAAAAATCAAAGACTTTTAAACTCGCTTAAGTTTTTGATCTTTTATGGAGACGCAACGCTTAAATGTTAAATTTTAATCTTGGTTTGGCGTTGATCTTAGTTTAATCAGCTTCATTTAATAAAAACTGAAGGTAAAACTAAAGAAAGAAGTAGGGTCGGAAACCGTTTAAAAAATTGGGGTTTTAAGTAAAAATCACTTTTGACATCAAAGTTTTAGTTTAGTAGCATAGAAAGTGCGTTTAATTCTCCCTCTCTATCTCTCTATCCCTCGCTCCTGCTCAAAATGATAGTGTATTTTGGGTGTTGTGTTGATTGGAGGTGGGCCGGGGAGGGAGGCAGGGTCATCCGAGGTCAACCAACTCTACGTCTTCAGCCACCTGCTCTTTTTTTTTTTTTAGCTATTTTTTTTTTATTTTTTTTATTATTATTATTTTGGTTAGTACACGTAGCGCCATCTATTATTCCCACCCACTCTTATCTAATCCCATCTTCATTATACGCGGAGGAAAAAACATGCCTTTTGTCATTCGTTCTAATCCTTTTTCGCGCCCGCCGCCGTTCACTCTGCGATTGGCACGCGACTCTCTCCCCACCCTATCACTCCGCCATCTTGTTTTTTTTAGAGAGATAGAGAATAAATAAATATGTATAATATAATTGTTTGTTTGAGTTGTGGAAGCGAGGAGTGTGGAAAGTTGTTGTTGTTGTTATTTACGTTTTGTTTGGATTTCAAAACGAAAGAAATACACAATAATAGTTGATGCTAAATTTTTTTTTTTTTAAAAAGAACAACACAAAAAAAATAAAAGAATTTTTTTTATGAGAATTATTATTATTATTTAGGGTGATGAATGACGCGAAAACGTAAAATCGAGGTTGTTATTTATTTTTTTGCTGTTACATGTATTTGAGAATCATATTGTAAAAGCGACTCAATTTAAATCTTATTAGATAAAATTTGAAAACGTAAAATCGAGGAATTATTACAATGTATTAGAAAAAAAAAATGTAGGAAACGATGAATCGAAGTATGCGGCACGTGTAAAATAATGTAAAAGCAAATTCGAAAACGTAAAATCGAGTTTTAAGTTAAGTAGAAACGTAAAATCGAGGTTTTTCATATGTGGAAACGTAAAATCGAAGTTAATATTAATTGGAAACGTATAACCGAGGTTTCAAATTATTTAGAAACGTAAAATCGAGGTGTACTGTATATAACGGTATGTGGAAACGTAAAATCGAGGTTTATATTACAATGTATGTAGAAACGTAAAATCGAGGTTAATATTAATTGGAAACGTATAATCGAGGTTTCAAAGTATTTAGAAACGTAAAATCCAGGTTTACATTATGAAGAAACGTAAAATCGAGGTTTACTGTATATTACAGTATGTGGAAACGTAAGATCGAGGTCTATTTTATGTGAAGACGTAAGATCGAGGTTGTGATGTTTTAAACTGGTTTTTGAAGCGCATTAGATGTTGCAGGGAGTGAGATCTGGTCAAATGAGAGTCACTCCCTACCACCACTCTCTCTCTCTCCCTCGGTCTCTCTCTCTCACTCAGACTCCATTTAGGAAACGCAATTTCACGATCACGTGATCGCATCGGGGTGAGTAAGGGGAGTGGGGTGGTTGGGGGTTTAAAAGATTAACTGCACTTTGAGTTTCCACCTGGCGTTTGTAGCCGGACTGGCGCCAGTGGCACGTGGCTCCCTCTGCCACACTACTTCTACCAGAGCCATTTTATTTATATTTATTTATTTATTTTTTACCTGCAGCAACTTTATTATTATGATGATTTCTATTCCGTCATTCCTTATCTCTATCTCTCTCTCATCTTAATGCATAAGCTGCTGCCGCCGCCGTTCATTCCTATTCATCATTTCGTCACAACATTAAACCTCGCTACAGCGAAATAAACGATCGATACAACGAAATTTTTACAAACAAGCATTGAATTTCGTTAATCTAGGTTTACATTTCATTAAAACGAGATTAGATTTTTTCAGGATTTTTATTTAAAATTCACTCGCTCGAACGAGATTAAAAGAAACTCTACGGAAACTCCTTAAGATTCAAATTTTTTTAAGTGTATTTTGATATAAGATTTAAGTCGATTAAGAAGATTTTTTTTATTATTGGATATTCATAAGTTAGATTAAGTAAATTTAATCTTTGATTTAAACGGTTTTGTTGGCCACCCAAAAACTAAAACGAGATTTAATTTCTCTTAAAAGATAATTTTTATTTTTAACGAGATTAAAATTATTTAAAAAATAAATGAATGAATGTGCGCATGCGCAGACTCATTTTTTTAAATAAAAAAAACTTGATCTCGATTTATTAAACTATAGTACGGAGTATTTTTTTGCCACCCAAAAGGAATTTTATCGTTTTATTTTTCGAAAGTTTTTACGTATGACGTCATGGGCTGGCAGATATTGACGTCACGTAATTTTATGACCCAACTTTTCGCTAGTCCCTTCCACTTTTTCTTCTTCGGCTTCCGTTTTTATTTGCTGCTGCTGCTGCGTCTCCATCAAATAAACAAAAATAGTCTTTTTTATTTATTCTTCTTCTTCTTCTACATGTATCGGAATAGAGAGAAAGAGAGAGAGAGAGAGAAAAAAAAAGGAATAAAAAGATGAGAGGTGGATTTTGATTTTATTTAAGCTGATATTTATTTAAGGATCTTCTTACGATACAAATTCTTATGTAGAAAAGTGAATTTGAATGCGACGGGTCCAAAAATCTCTACAAGAGAAAAAGAAAGAAACGGAATAGAAAATTATTTCCAATATATACTTTTATTGTTTTGTTCTTGTTGTTTTTTATGCAACTTTTATTGGTACGTATACCTCATTTTACGCGAAATCCGTTATACGCGGTTTTTACTTACGCGCCATTGACATTCTGTATCCATCAAGCGTTGGGTACATTTGCTTATACGCGGTTTTACTCGTGCGCGAGTGTTTCTGTCCCAATAGAGTGTTGGTAACTCTTATTTGTAAAGCAGAATTTCGTTTTATACGCGATTGTTCCGTTTTAAACTGATTTTTTTCGCTTACACGCGCAACTCCTAATTTCACGTTATACGCTACGTGTTCAATAGCAAAATAGGTCTAATGAAATTAGGTAGTTTTTAGTTCTACGAAGCCTCGGTTGACAGATGAATAGCGTTGTTGGAGGAACAGCGGTCTAAAGGACCCAAGTTTCTAAAACCCCCTAAATTTTGAGCGTTGGATGGGTTCAGTTCTTTAGGTTGAATTCCGTCTCCGCTTTGCATTCAAAATTTTAAATAACATAGTACGCTGGTTTCCAAATGCGCGACCTTATCCAGTTCGCGTAAAACGAGGGATTACTGTAGGTGTATATATATTTTTTTTTGAATTGCAGTTATAGGAAAACGATCTTTATATTTTCTTTCAAAGAGAATCATTTTCAAGGTATTTAAATGCGCTCCACTGCATCTCCTTCTCCTCCTCCGCCCCTTCCTCCATCTTTTAACGAACCCTAAATGGTTTCTACATGTATACACTACCCTCCCTCCGTGTTCCATTTTATTAGTACAGTAGTTTCATTTCCGGAGCAAAACGGACTCAATGTATCGAAATAAGTAACCGATATCGATAGTTTTATATCTCCCCCCCAAAAAAAAAAAATGGTATCGATTTTATTATTGAATTATCATGTTTTGTTTTTTATTATGATGCAATCAGAGTTCGCTTTGAGAAAATGAGATTCAAACCGGAAAATGAGTTTAGCATAGGAAAAGCCACGTAACGTAGAAGATAAGCTGCGCATTATTATTATTTTTTCTGTGGGGAAACTTCGTAATTTAACTTTTGGCTGTTAAACCGGAAATTCTGCGTTTGAATCCGCGCGTGTGCGATTGATTACCGGAAAGGGAATGAGGCTATTAGCTTAAGTTATCTGCGAGTATTGATTTCGAGCGGTCCCGGGGCGCTCCCGTAATGATTATAATAGAGAATGAAGGGGGTCTTTTAGGAAGGAAAGGGGGAGAGGGTCCGGTGGTTTAGGTTTCTCCTGGCAACACTACCGCTGCTGGCTGGTGGCATTGTATTTTTGTTATGTAAAAAGAAAGGATATTTATTTCGCTGGATGCATTTCCGGCCATTCACCGCTTCTATTTGAGCGGATACGCACTATTTATTGCTTCACTGACCACTTTTCCCGTCGCGTGGCGCTCCACCCCCCCCCCCCCCTCTCCACTCTCTCTCTCTCCCAATCCCTGTCTCTCCTTCAATCTCTCTCCATCAGTGAATGAGTGATGTGCAAATCCCCATTTCATACATCACTTTACAACTTTCCATTTTCTCCATTCATCCAACTTTTTTCATTAATGGATTTCAATTTTTTGGGGGTTTTTTTGAAGGGCGCGTGCGGCCTCTTACGTCACCCTCTACCACTCCACCGATCTACATGGACCTACAATAGCCGTCAAATTGAATTTTTTTTTTTTTTTTTTAAAATGAAACTTTGAAGCTTTATTTTTATTGTGATCGATTTAAATTTTTAAGTTCAACCACAATTATTGAGTGGGAGATTTTAGCAATAATAATTATTGTTGGAATTTAATTCTTGATTTTCTTTCCCCCCTTCAGAACTGTACTCATCTATTTATGGCCCTAATGATAAAAATTAATGTTTGGGACTCAATTTGTTCATTAGGGACATTTTCTTTTGTTGCTTTAGAATGTAAATCTCGTTTAGTATAATCCTGCTTTTATTAATGAATCAGTTAATCCTCCTTCGTTACTGCTTCTAATAAGAGATGAAAATAAAACCACTTTTTTACTTGGACTAGCACTTCGAAGATTAAGAGTTTAATCTAGATTAATAAATGCGATGAAAAAAACCCCACCAAAACTCGGAACTAGTAATTAGCTAAATTTTAGACTAACTGTACATGTAATTATTGATTGGGGAGGCTAATAATTATTATTATAGAGTAGGTAATCGTTACGTGTCAATTTTATTGGCGATGACGTAATAATTATTAATATATGCGATAGTCGGGGAATAATTATTCAAATAAACAATTTCCAATAATAATGAAGGTGAAATTCCCGCCGCATCACAAAAAAAAAAAATTTATTTGTTTATAAAAGCTCAAAGCGGGAAAAATAACAACTAACTTTCGTTATTTTAAAAGTCATAATTAAAATTTTTTTGAGGCACCCCCCATATTTGCCATTTTTTAATTAATGGTCAAAACTTACGTAAACTTTTAATTTAACCCAAAAAAAATAATAATAATTCTTAAGCTGAGTGAGGTTTGAGTGTAAAAAAAAAAATATTACGAAATTTTATATTTTCTTGTTTTATTTTTATATGGAAAGTGAAGCCATAAGAATCGCCATAAGAATTTAGTTCAAAACATAAAAACAAAACCATAGACATGTACAGTGTACCGGGGGTTTTTTTTAAATTATTTTTGAGTAATGTTCGACTAAAACCAATAACCAACTTAGTGTAGTTTAATAAGAGTTGTATAGATGCAAAGTGGATTTGTGTGGGTGGGTGGAGTGAGAGATGTTGTTTAATGCCGCCATTATTCTGTCAAAGATGCTAATGCGCTATGATTAATATGACTTTTTGTTCCGTTTTAGTGGCACTGCACTAATTAAGCCTCGCCTCTCTCTCTCTCTCTCTTGCATTCTCATTCTCTCTCTCTCTCTCTTAGAATCGCTCTCGGATCGCAACAGCTTTCCACGCATCTCATTTGCATTAAATACGAGCGGAGTTACATGCATAACATTAAGACAATTACTCCCACCGAAACACGTTATCCCGTAAATTATTATTACCCGCTTAAGAATATCTCTCTCTCGCGCTTCAAGTTCCAGAACTTTTCATTTTTTTTTTTTTTCTTTTTCTTTTAAACAATTATTTTGTGTTTCGCTGTCTACTCATCCCGCCGATGGTAGTAGTGTCAATATTTGCCATTGCGTTGACGCGTTCGCCATATTATAATACCGTTGTTGTTATTATTATTATATTAGTCATTATTTTTCTTCGTTATACGACACTACGCTACCTTATTATTATAATTTTGATGAGTTTTCAGCGTGAAAACTCTCGACATTCAGCTACATTTTAACGCTTACAATTATTCTCAGAATAAGAATAACATCGCTTCAACCTTCTGTTCGGACTCCGGACTTCAGGCCGAAGTTATGTCCAGCAGAAAGCTCCGGCGAATGTTGAAATTTAACGCAGCTCTCTCTCTCTCTCTCTCTCTCTGCTCCAGCTTATACTGCACCGTCAGTAGCGCCATCTAAAACCAAACATCAATAATGTGAGAATCCACTGAACGAATAACTGCGAACGACGTTCATTTATTAGGCTTGGCTAATTATTTTGATTTGGGTTAGGTCTGGTAAGGTGTTTAATGATCATCGTTCAGTGATCTTCATTCACTCAAAATTGATTTTCGTTCACTCTTAAATTATCTTCGTTCACTCTTAAATGATCTTTGTTCACTCTTAAATTATCTTCGTTCAATCTTAAATTATCTTCGTTCAATCTTAAATGATCTTCGTTAGATGTTTAATGATCTTCGTTCAATGTTAAAAGATCTTCGTTCAATGATTAATGATCATCGTTAGATGTTTATGATCTTCGTTCAATCTTAAAAGATCTTCGTTCAGAAATTCTGACATCGTTCAGTGATCTTCCTGAGAATCCAATGGAACTTTTTGTAAACAATTATTCGTTATTCGCGATCTAGTTTCATTTAAATCTTGGGTTTAACACTGATCTCTGTTTTCTTAAATCTAAATCACTACCTGTAAATCTATTTGAGTGTGTTTGTCGTCCAACGAAAGACGTAATAATAATTATTGTTAGCGATGGCTCTGCTGACATTGAGAGAAATAAAAGTTATAAATAAACGTGACACCATTCTTTCCGCAAACAAATAACACAGTGGATAATAATAATTAAATAAACTAGGCTTTAATAATGAGAGCGCAGGTCCAATCGCTACTCACTTCCGGTAATTAAACAATAGCACAAACACAATTTATTCATCACCATTCGATTTTAATGATTTCTATTAATTTATAATTATAATTTCTTCGTTTGAAGTTTCGATCTAACGAACAAACTTGATTAAACAGGCTGAGGGGGGAGGGGCAGTGAAGCTTCTGAAACACAGCAGCAGTGGATAGAGGGACCTGTAAAGTGCATCTTTTAACTTTTTTGATTTTTGATTTTTAAAAAGTGGGGGAAAATGGGATTTGTCTACTTGTTGCTGCGAGCCCTTCAATATAATTATTATTCTAACTTTTGGAGAAGAAGAAAAATTTCATGTCTGAAATTTTGAATAAATATTTTTTTGTTGGTGTTTTTTTGAGTGATTTTTGGCATCAAAATAATATTGTTTGATGGTTCGAAGCATTTAATATTAGGCTGAGATGGGTAATTGTTGGACGTAAACTCGTCTGGTTTTGAGCCTGGAGCGTCGGAAGGGAAGCCCAAGATGGCGTCTGGCCGCAGAGACTGAAGGAGAGAGACTGAGAGAGGGTAAAGGGAGGGGAGTGAGATTCCCCCCATGTTTTTAATGGCTGTGAGTGAGCCGAGAGGTGCTTGGGAGGTGCAAGGGGAGTCTCCCTGCGCTTTACTTTACTAGACCTGAACTTTTTTTTTTATTATTATTATTTTTTTGACTGGGGTGGATATCGTGTAGATGTGAAAAAGGGTGGCCGGGGGGGGGGAGAGTAGATGAACTCATCCCACTTGCACACTCCCTTTTGTCAAAGGTTATGATTTAGGGAGAGAGAGAAGGGATAGGGGGGGAGAGGGGAATAGGGAGAGAGAGAGGGGAAGGGGAGAGGTGGTAGGTAGGAAGGGGGCTTTTGTGTGGGCCAGCCAACTGCAGCGCAAGGTCAGCTTCCTTCTACGTTTTCGGTTCCTCTTTCCCTCTCCCTACTATTGTAACTGTACAAGGAGATGCGTTCGAAAACCATCTTATAACTCAACCAAACTCCCGGTTACAACTCGTCGGTTACTCGCTTAGAAAAGAGTAAACCCGAGTCTCGGCCTTAGCGAACACTTTTGGGTGTTTGAGGAGAGTTTTTTGGGGTTTGATAAACTGTTTTGTTTGGGTTTGATATCAATTTTTCTGAGGTTGAGATCAATTTTTTAAGTTTGAGAAGAGTTTTTTGCGTCTGAGATCAATTTTTTTTTGATTTTGATGAGTTTTTTGGGTTTAAGATCAATTGTTTTTGAGTTTGATGAGAGTTTTTTGAGTTTGATGAGTGTTTTATTGGTTTGAAGGCAATTATTTTTGGGTTTGAGATCAATTTTTTGAGTTTGATATCTATTTTTTTGAGTTTGAGATCAATTTTTTTGAGTTTGATGAGAGTTTTTTTGGGTTTGAGATTCATTTTTTTGAGTTTGAGCTCAATTTCTCTGAGTTGGAGCTCAATTTCTGTGAGGTTGAGATCAATTTTTTAAGTTTGAGGCGAGTTTTTTGAGTTTGAGATCAATTTTTTTTGAGTTTTATGAGAGTTTTTTGGGTTTGATGAGTGTTTTATTGGTTTGAAGGAAATTATTTTTGGGTTTGAATCAATTTGTTTGA
>JAQGAZ010002627.1:0-16404 GCA_034692225.1 Polydesmus complanatus
AATTTGATTATCCGAACAAATTGATTATCCGAACATGACTGACAATCAATTGTTCCGATAATCGCGACCACGCTGTAATTTATTTTCCGCTATTTACATTTTTTTTTTACAAGTCTGCTTTTTAGATAAAATTCCTTTTTTTATTATTATTTTCGGTTTGGACTTTCTTGTTTTTTAGATTTTTCCAACTTCAGTTTTTATTTTACGCATGCATTTGCTTTTCTGCCAATTTTTTTTTTTTTAATATTGTGCTTTTTGAATGCAATTTCTGTTTTCCCGCTTTTATTCGCTTTTCCGAATTTCTTGTTTTTGATGTTTCTATTGTTTTCGAATTTCTTCTACTGCAGTTTTCCCTTCATATTGTGCTTTTTCTGCTATTTTTTGTTTTTTTCACAAATCTGCTTTCTCATTTATTTGTTTTTATTCGCGTTTTCGATTTTTTTGTTGTTTTTCTTTTTTTGTACCTGGTATTTGCTATTTTGCAATTTTTTTGTTTTTTTACACATCTGCTTTTTTTATTTATTTGTTTTTATTCGCTTTTTCAAATTTCTTGTTTTCGATTTTTTTTGTTGTTTTTCTATTTTTGTACCTGGTATTTGCTATTCCGCCATTTTCTTTTTACGAATCTGCACTTTGAAAAAAAATTTGTTTTCGCTTTTTCGATTTTCTTCGTGTTTTTCAGTTTTCTTACTTCAGTTTCTCTTTTATGTCTGTATTTACTTTTCTGCCAAAAATGTTTCTTCATAAATCGGCTTTTGATTAAACTTTTTGTTTTTCGATTTCATTCCTGAATTCGATTTTTTTGTTGATTATTCATTTCAGTTTATCTTTTCTGCCTGTAATTGCTTATTTGCTACATTTTATGTCTTTTCACAAATCTGCATTTTTTAATACAATTATTTTTGTTTTGCTTTTATTCGCTGTTTTGAATTTCTTTTCTTTTTTTCGATTTCTCTGATGTTTCCCCTAATTTTTCTACTTCACTCTCTCTTTTATGCCGGTATAATTTTGCTTTTCTGCCAAACTTTTTTTTTTCGCAAATCTGCCTTTTAAATGAAAATTTTTTTCTAGCTTTTATTTTGTTTTTTTCATATTTTCAAAAAAAAAAAAAATCATTTTTCTCCGCTTCAGTTTCTTTTTTCCGCCTGTATTTGCTTTTTCGCCGTTATATGCTTTATCATTATTATTTTTAAGCTATTTTTAGCTCCCAACTTTTTTTTATCTCCACAGTTCCATTTTGTTTTTAATTCAGTTCCGATCGATCGCTGCGGCCTCCTATTGTCTCACTTCCGGCCATCTCTTATCTCCCGCCGCCATATTGGTCATCTTGTGCGGTGGGGGAGGAGGGTTGTGGTGTGGGAGGGGAATCTAATAAAAAAAAAAGCCAACAATCAGCGCCGCCGCATTCAATTACACTCACTTCCGCTTCCGCGAGCACCGCGTTTTTATGACACCAGGCGGTAATTGAAAGCCACGTCGAGGGGGCGTGGCCGTCACAGGGGAAGGGGTCACCTCATCTCCCAAACTGGACATCCGAGTATTAGATATTATGAAGATTAAGGCGTTTTCTATGGAGATTAAAACATCAAAGATGGCGGCCAAACGCAAACAATGCACGTGAAAAAACAAACAATGGGCACTAAAAACATGAGAGACTAAGACATCAAAGATGGTGGTTAAAACAGCTCATAAAGATAAACAATGGTGGCTCAAGCAACAAAAATGGCGGACAAAGCTTTGAATAATAATTATAACGAAATAAACAGAAATTGCGATCAAAAAAAAAAAAACTAAAGATGGCGACCAAAAAAATCAAAAGTTGCGATTAAAAAATTGAAAGATGGCGACTAAAAATATCACACGCGACGATTACAATAATTAAAAATAGCGACTAAAAAAATTAAAGACGGCGACGGAAAAAAAATCAAAAGTGGCAACTAAAAGAAAATGGCGACTTAAAAAAGTCAAAAATGGCGACTTAAAAAAGTCAAAAATGGCGACTAAAAAGTCAAAAATGGCGACTAAAAAGTCAAAAATTGCAACAAAAAAAAAAAAAAAATTAAAAATGGCGACGGAAAAAAAATCAAAAGTGGCAACTAAAAGAAAATGGTGACTTAAAAAGTCAAAAATGGAGACTAAAAAATCAAAATTTGCGACAAAAAAAAAAATTTAAAAATGGCGGCAAAAAAAATTAAAAATGGCGATTAAAAAAAAAAAAAAAATTGCGACTAAAAAAATTAAAAATGGCGACTAAAAAAATTAAAGATGGCGACAAAAAAAAAATTAAAAGTGGCAACTAAAAGAAAATGGCGACTTAAAAAAGTCAAAAATGGCGACTAAAAAATCAAAAATTGCGACAGAAAAAATTAAAAATAGCGGCTGAAAAAATTAAAGATGGCGACGGAAAAAAAACCAAGAGTGGCAACTAAAAGAAAATGGCGACTTAAAAAAGTCAAAAATGGCGATTTGAAAAATCAAAATTTGCGACAAAAAAAAATTAAAAATGGCGGCTGAAAAAATTAAAAATGGCGACTAAAATATTTTAAAATTACAACTAAACGCGAAAAATTAAGCCTTAAAAAATAAAAGATGGCGACCAAAACAAAACAAAAAAAAATTCGCAATTAAAAAAATTAAAAATGGCGAATAAAAAATCAAAGATAGCGACAATAAAAATCAAACAATGATGGCGACTAAAAATCAAACTTGGCGACTAAACTAATGGCGACCTAAAAAAATCAAAGTTGGCAACTAAAGCTATACAAACATCAAAGATGACGGTGGATCGGGTGATACGTAGATTTAGGCCACTAAATAAAACTCAAAGATGGCGGCTGGAGTGCTTTTTCGTTTTGGGGCGGAGTTAGTGAGCGAGGGGGGCGTGGCGCATCGACCGAGGGAGGAATGAGATGCGTGCGCCGACAGAGATGTTTTGATTGTGTCGGTGTGTGGAATAAAAGATGTACCGGAAGTGAAGAGCGATAAGAGTCGGAGTGGGGCGGGGGATGAGAACGCGCCACCTGACGACTGACATTAGAATAGAGAGATAAGTAGCAGCAGCGCCCTCCACGCCCATCGCATCCATTACAAAAAGTGACGTTCACCTGGAAAACCGCAGCGTCACGTGACGTCACGTGATGAGAATCAAAGTCAAACGGGCTTAAAAATAACATGACGTATCTCTTCCGGTTGCCATGGAAACTAAGCCACTGTTCAGCCAGGAGTCTATGATAAACCAGTTTAGACCAATGGTGCGCTTTATTTCCGTCCAGTTTGGTTAAAATAGCACCGGGTTTCTATGACAATGTATTTGAAGTGAATGGAAGAAAACCGGACCTGTTGAATTAACCAACAAGTCTATGGAGATGCAGGCTAAACCAATAATGCGGTTTATCTCCATCCACTCTTACCGAAGTAGTATTTTTTTCTATAGCTACGTATGTAACGCTAACTACAAAAAAACCGTACCGGCAAACTAACTTGCCTGTCTAAGAGGAACTAATGTTAAGTCCATAGTGCAATTTATTTCCGCCCATATATATAAAAACAGCGTGCTAATTCTATGGAAACGGGTTATAAAGGAATGAAAATAAACCGGAGCAAGAAAATTAGCCCGGGAGTCTACGAGAATTGTAATTAATCTAATGGTACGGTTTACTTCCTTCCACCTTTCCATAGAAATACACTAAAATACTACGCCGAGTGGACGGAAAAAAACCGGAGCGATTGCATTAGCGGTTATTAAAAGGCGGCGCGCCATTCGCCTTATCTCTCATCAGCCATCTTGTTTTTTTCTAAGTGCGACATGATAAGTGAGTCGTGATAGAGAGGGCGCTGCATAATTGAGATGCGTGCAAATGGAATTTGGTTAATGAACAAAATGGCCGCCGCCGCTCCCCTCATCTCATCCGATAAATAAATAAGCGAGGTGGAGTGCGCATGTTCCATGCGCATCTCCCCAGACGCCAAGCATTAGCTGACTTCCGGTGCAGCTACTAATCCAGTTAGCTGCGATGGGAGTGCACAGGCACACCGCAAACTTTGCCGACTAACTTTTCGAACTACATTAAGTGAACGAGTTTTTTTTTTTTTGTAAGTCTCTCCCGTTTCGGTTTTAGTGAACGTGTACTGGCTGAGTGAACATTTTTTTTCCGAAGTGAACGACTTTTCCAATGTGAGCGACATTGTTGCCTAAATCATTTCCCCCAACGATAGTGAACGATTTGGTCTAAGTAAACGATTTATATCAAAAATGAACGATTTCTTCCAAAGTGAACGATTTTTTATTTAAATTAATTTTTCAGAACTGAGCAATTGTTTCTGAAGTGAACGATTTTTTTCTGAAGTGAACGATTTTTTTTTGAAGTGAACGATTTTTTTTCTGAAGTGAACGATATTTTTCTGAAGTGAACGATTTTTTCTGAATTGAACGACTTTTCCAATGTGAACCATTTTCTCTAAGTTTATGAACAAATTTTGTAATATGATTTATTGATAGTGAACGATTTGGTCTAAGTAAACGATTTGTATAAAAAATGAACGATTTCTTCTAAGTGAACGATTTTTTATTTAAATCAATTTTTTCTGAAGTGAACGATTTTTCTTGAAGTGAACGATCTTCATAGTTAGTGAACAATCTCTTTTACAAGTTTAAGGCGTAAACTTTAGTGCTTGCTCTAAGGCGGTTGATCCGCGCTAATTAAGAAGTGGGCGTTCCCAAGAGAGATAAGAAGTGGGCGGAGCTAAGAAGGCAACGGAAGTCAAGCGGAAGCATCGATCTCTGCAGCGGGGAGAGAGCGGGAAAGGAATCGGATGCTCAGCTTTAAGCGCCGATTTCCGGTCAATAATTCCGAGATTGATTGATTGAGCGATGAGTGCAGAGCTGAAAGCGTCCGTCAGATGGCGCAACACGTCCTCTCCCAGCCGCCCCCTTCTCCTTCCCTCAGCGCTTCGTTAAGCCCTAATGGAGTGGCGGATTAAACATCCAAGATGGCGGACGAAAGGATTTAGCTGGTCACGTGGGTTAACCGCCTCATCTGCGAAAATTAAATTCTCGACTGCCGGGGAAATTACTTAATGAGCCGCCGCCATTTAAAAAAAAAAGCTCTTAAGCTCCGCCCACATTTAACATTTATTGGTCTTATTTTAAGCCCCGCCTCCCATTCAGTTTACATTGGGTTAACAATTTCCGTAGACTTTTTACTATTTCCATCGATTACGTCATTAGGCTCCTCCTTCCATTCGCTTTCCAGAGATAAACTTTTCCATAGACTTTTGCTGTTTAAACCGATTACGTCATTATGCTCCGCCTCCCATTCATTTAATACTAAAAAAAACCTCAATAGGCTTTAACATTCAATAAGCTCCTCCCATTCACTTTACAGCAGAAAAATCTCCATTGACTTTAACATTGCCATTTAAAACCCTAATACAATTTTATGCTCCGCCTCTCATTACGTCATTGAGCTCCGCTTCCCATTCACTTTCAATAGATAAAAACATCCGTAGACGTCTATCGATTACGTCATTAGACTCCGCCTCTCATTCTCATTTTTTCCCCCTCGTTGATATACATATTTCCGTCGTAAACCGGATATCGAATCGCCGCCATATTTTAATAAATCTAATTCTCCCGCTCTGACTTTGACATTTTTTGCCGCTCGAGCGGAAGGAATGGCGCGTGAGGCGGCATTTTTTTTTTTTTTATTCAATTCCGAATGTTTTTTTTGACCTGCTTCGAGGCTTTTTTTTTTACATTATATTTTTATTTTGGCGGGAAAAGAATCTCATTTCAAGATGGCGGACGAAGAATTTGTTTAGTGGTTTTTGTTTATTTCCTTTCTGCTCGTTTGCATAAAGCGACAACATGGAAGACGGAAAAAATATACCGCGCGGCAATTTTTTTTTTTTTTGTCTTCTCATTGTTTACTCGGCAAACGGAAGTGCGTGACTAGAGGGGGCGTGGTTTATGCGTGGTGACGTCGAGAACAGCTGGCGGCGTTTCCACCTGTGCCGCACCCTAAGAATAAAATGACGCGGCGGAAATTGAGTGTGCGCAACGCAAAAACATGACGAGGCTAAAAAAATCTTTCGGTTTCCGGTCCGATTCATTTCACCTGACATTTTGTCTCAAAAGTTATCTCAAAATCCTAATGAAAAAGTAAATCTCTTAATGTAAATCCTCGTAGAGAAATTCACCTAATGTAAATCTTTTTTCAAAAGTAAATCTCTTTCTAAAACGCTTCTAACGCAAATCCTAATATTACATTTTTTAACGTAAATCTTTACGTAAGATTTCCTAATGTAAATCGCTATTACAAAAAAGTGTTTCCAATGTAAATCTTTGTTTTAGAATTTTAGTAACATAAATCCCTGTCTGAGGCAAATCCGCTTTCAAAATTATTTCCAATGTAAATCTTTACATAAATCAATTTAAAACTCGTATAAAAAAATGGAAGGTGAAAATCTATAAGTGATGTGTTCTCAATGTAAATCCCGATGCACATTTTCTTTAATGTAAATCTTTTTCCAAAGTAATTTTCCTGTAAATCTTTATATAAAGTGCTTCGAATTTATAATTCCCTTAAAAACAAATAGGCATCGTAAATCTCTATTTAAGATCTTATGTAAATCCTAATGTAAATCTTAATACAAAATATTTTCAACGTAAATCCCTATGTACAAATTTAGAAAGGAAAATATTAATGTAAATCCCTACGAAAGTTTTCTCAACGTAAATCATTAAACTACATTCTTAATGTAAATCCTTATAAAAAATATTTTCAATGTAAATCCCTATAAAAAGTGTGGCCACTGTAAATCCCTATGTAAACTGTAGCCCTGGCCGTTAGAAATTGGCTTTTAAAGAAAAAAGAGTTATAATGTAAATCCCTACGTTAAAATATGCGTCGTAAAAGCGTTCTCAGCGCAGTGGTGTAAATCCGGAAGTGAGGTGAGCTCCCAGGGGAGGATGGGGCTAGGGATGGCATGTGGTAAGCCCCCCACCTCCACTCATGTCCACAGGCAATGAACACACTGCATGCAGCGCCCTCTACCTCCACGGGGGGCGCGGAGGGGGTGGTGGGGCGGAAGCGGAAATCGATCGGAGGGAGGAAGAGAGAAGGAGAGAGCGATGCCAGCGCTCAAGTGGTCAATCAAAGGTAGCAAACGGCTGACGTCACGCCACCGCCTTCACCGCAAGGGGGCGCAGGGGGGTTTGATTTATAAGCCCCGCCCCCACACGACAAAATGCGCCACCTATGCGCTTTTTCCACCTCGCTTCCGGAGACAAGATGGCGGCGGAAGACATTTTTACTACTCGGATGGAACGATTACTTTCGCTGGTGGGGTGTGGGGCGAGAAAAGTTCCGCTCTAGCGACTGCTTTTCCATTTCTTTTCGTGCAGATTACTCTCCAATTCCCCCGATTACAAAAACAAAGAAAAAAAACAATACTTTTACTAATAAAAGATAAAAATGGAAAAATCAAAAGTAGAAGAGAAAGGGGGGGGGGGGGAAGTCATCCATCATTTTACATGTCACACCTATCAGCCAAGCTTTAATTCATTTGTAATCGATTACTTTTAGCTTTTCGATTACTTCAGTAATTTTTGTTTTGAGCGTCCTTCAATTCCAGTTTTTTTAACGAATACTTTCTGATATCTTAAATGATTACTTTTCGATTCCTTTATTTTAAATGATTAATTTTCGATTCTTTTATTTTAAATGATTAATTTTTGATTCTTTTTTTTAAGTGATTACTTTTCGATCCCTTTATTTTTAATGATTACTTTTCGATTTTTTTTTTTTTTTTTAAATGTTTACTTTTCTATTCTTTTTTTTTTTAAATGATTACTTTTCGATTTTTTTTTTTTTTTTTAATGATTACTTTTCGATTTCTTTTTTTTAAATGATTACTTTTCGATTCTTTTTTTTAAATGATTACTTTTCGATTCTTTTTTTTAAATGATTACTTTTCAATTTTTTTATTTTAAATGATTACTTTTCGATTCTTTTTTTTTAAATGATTACATTTCGATTTTTTTTGTTAATGATTACTTTTCGATTCTTTTTTTTTTTGTTTTTTTTAATGATTACTTTTCGATTTTTTTTTTAAATTGATTACTTTTCGATTCTTTTTTTAAATTGATTACTTTTCTATTCCTTTTTTAAATTGATTACTTTTCGATTTTTTTTTTTTTGTTAATGATTACTTTTTGATTCTTTTTTTAAATTGATTCTTTTTTTTTAAATGATTATTTTTTGGTTCCTTTTTTAAAATGATTACTATTTGATTCCTTTTTTTTTAAATGATTACTTTTTGGTTCCTTTTTTAATTTCATTTCTTTTCGATTCCTTTTCTTAAAATGATTACTTTTTGATTTCTTTTTTTAACTAATTACTTTATAATTCCTCATTTTTTAAATTAAAATTTTTTTTAAATTGATTTCTTTTCGAATCCTTTTCTTAAAATGATTACTTAGGTAATTAATTTATAATTTCTCTTCTTCAAAATGATTCGATTTTGATTGCTTTTTCATTCTATTTATAAAGCGACTGTTTTTTTATTAAATGATTACATTTTGATTCCTGTTTTTTTAAAACGATTACTTTTTTAAAATGATTACTTTCCAATTGGATTTGTTCAAATCCTTTTCCAATTCATTCAATTACTTTTCAGGTTCATTCGATTACATGACCCCTCAATATTTTTACCCGTCAAACACGTGGCTCAGCGATAGTATCGATCCAGCATCGAATGAACTATCGATATCGCTCAATTCGCTATGCGTGTATTACGGTGCAGCTCTTTCACAATTTCCTCGTAGAGTTAATCAGGGGCAGCGCAGTACTCGATGCAACACGTTAGGCGGTGCAGCGCTCTTACGCGCAACTCTACTTAATTTCAAGGGGCAGCAGCACGTACATAAAAAAAAAATAATAATAATCCAAAATGGCGGGTGTGGGGGCGTGGGAGAAAGTAAATATGGCGCCAAAATAATAATAAAATAAAAACCGGCGAATTTGACGAAAAATCGAAATCGATAAAAAAGCGAAACGGCGGAATTTCATTCGCAGGCAGGAAAAGTGACGCAACTCGCATAAGCTGAGTAAAAATAGCGCCAGAGTCCATTTCCCCCCCGCCCACCCCCAGCACATAAAGGGGGTGGTGGGTGGCGGGCGCTTTGATCACAAACGCTGAATGCAATAATTTGTAATGCAGAATGTAAATAAAGAGGTTTTAAGCTGTTTACTAAGCCCCGCCCCTCCACTCCCCCCCCCCCCCCTTTGCCCCCCATAACACTCTGCGTATGAGAGGCGTGAATGAGACGTAAATGTCGCGTTTAAATGCTTTTTTCTTGTCAAAATGGAGAATGGAATTTTTGAATGTAAATCTGGGCTCTTGTTTACGATCCACCCGCAAGGGCTCGGAAAATGTATAATAAATTATAATAATGAGCATCTGATAAAGCACAGGTGAGATTTACATTGAGAAATAAAAGATTAGATTTACACTTAGAAAAAAGGTGAGATTTACATTGAAAAAGAAGGTGAGATTTATATTGAGAAAAAAAAGGTGAAATTTACATTGGGAAAAAGAAAGTGAGATTTACATTGAGAAAAAAGATGAGATTTACACTGAGAAATAATGTGTCAGATTTACATTAAAGAAAAAAAAGGTGAGATTTAACACTGAGAAAAAAAAGGTGAGATTTACACTGAGAAAAAAAAGGTGAGATTTACACTGAAAAAAAAAAAAAAAGGTGAGATTTACGCTAAGAAATAAAGGTGAGATTTACATTGAATAAAAAAGGTGAGATTTACACTGAGAAAAAAAAAGTGAGATTTACACTGAGAAAGAAGGTGAGATTTACACTGAAAAAAAATGTGTGAGATTTTCACTAAAAAAAAAAAAAAAAGGTGAGATTTACGTTAGGAAATAAAGGTGAGATTTACATTGAGAAAACAAAGGTGCGATTAACACTGTAAAAAAAGATGAGATTTACATTGAGAAAACAAAAGTGAGATTTAGGTTTAAAAAGAAAAGGATGAGATTTACATTAATAAACAGATTTAATTTTTGTTAGTGGACATAGGATTTACACTTTAAAAAAATTAGATTTTTTTTTTTAGCTTTAAAATGAGGAGGATGAGATTTACAATAGTAAACATTGGAGAATTCATGTTAGTAAACATGAGATTTATGCATGAAAACATGCCAGTTATACTTAAAAACGGAAGGTAAAATTTGATTTTAAAAAAAGAGAGAGTTAGACATGAAAAGAAAATAAGATTTACATTTAAAAAAAAATTGAGATTTACACTTGGGATTTACATTAGAAAGCAAGGTAAGATTTCCATAGTACATTTACCTGTTAGCGAGTGGGAAGTTGATTGGGCGGGGAAAAAGTAAACAAGAGCCAGTCTTACGTAAATCCCTGCGCTAATTTTATTTAAATCAACTTCCTTCTCTTCGCTTATCAGAAAACGCGTAAATCCCTTCCTTTAAAAATGGTAAACATATGCAAATGAGATTTTCCTTTCTAAAGATTTGTTATGTAAATCTGTCTATTAAATCTCCGCCTGCTAATTGTTATCGTATTGGTCGTAAATCTCTCTCTCTCTCTGCTTAACATTACACAGTGTACGTAGAAATCGATATTATGTTTAATCCACTATGTAAATCCCTCAGAGAAACTATCTTAAATTTAATGGTAAATCTTTCTCTCTCATCTTAACACTTTCTTTAATGTAAATCTCTTTTTTTATTAAGCAAAATTTAGTGTCTAATGTACATCTTAAGCTCTACACGCACATTAATGACGTAATTCACATTTTATGTTTTCGAATGTAAATCTCATTCGCGATATAAATAGCAGCCTTCCGTTTTCAACAATAAATCTCTTATGTCTAACGCTTCCTAATGTAAATCCCAACTTATTTTTCAACATAAATAATACTTTTTTTTTACAACTTAAATGACACTCTTTTAGTAACGTAAATCCCATGGTGTTTTTTTTTTTTTCAAAGTAAATTTCATTTTTATTTCCAATGTAAATCCCGCCTTGCTTTTTTCTGTAAATCTTAATTGTAACAACATAAATCCTATATTTTTTTTTTCCTGTAAATCTTAAGTTGTTTTTTTTTTTAAATAGTTAATCCCTCTTTTTAAATGCAAATCCCTTGTTACTTTTAAATGTAAATCTAGTAAACTTTTTTTTTTTTAAACGTAAATCCCATGTTACCTTTGATGTAAATCCCATCTATTTTTTTAAATGTAAATCCCATCTATTTTTTTAAATGTAAATCCCATCAATTTTTTTAAACGTAAATCTTATGTTACTTTTTGATGTAAATCCCATAAAGCTTTTTAAAAAATGTAAATCTCATTTATTCTTTTTTAAACGCAAATCCCATGCTACTTTTTAATGTAAGTCCCATCTTTTTTTTTTAAACGTAAATCTTATGTTACTTTTTAATGTAAATCCCATAAAGCTTTTCTTTTTTAAATGTAAATCCCATAAAGCTTTTCTTTTTTAAATGTAAATCCCATATTTTGTTTTAATGTAAATCCCATCTGTTTTTTTTTATTGTAAATCCCATCTTTTTTTTTTTAAACGTAAATCCCATGTTACTTTTTAATGTAAATCTCAAAGCTTTTTTTTTTAATGTAAATCGCATCTATTTTTTTTTTTTAACATAAACTTTATGTTGTTTCTATTGATTTATATCCCATTTTGTTGTTTCATTACATAAATCTTACTTCCATTTCTACGTGTAAATCTTACCTGTTTTTCTAATATAAATCTCACCTTGATATCTAACGTAAATCCCCTTTTCTATTTTATATTATAAATCTTCGCTTTGATTTCCAATGTAAATCTCTATATGTATATTCTACCGTATGTGGTGAAAGTGTTTCTAATGGCGTTTGTTGTTGTTTAGGTTTGAATCGGTTTCCGGTGAACTGGACGGCGTGGGGCTCGTCTCATGGGGCGGCGGAGGAGGAGGAGATCCTGGGGGTGGTGTACGAGGACGGGAAGTGGTCCAAACCCTACTTCGACTGCGGGGGCGGGAACATCTGGATGCTCACCTACACCGTACCCTTCTTCGGCTTCCAAAACAACACATACTCATTCAAGTAACTCATCTCTACCCCTACCTACCGGTACCCTCACCTACCCCTACCTGCCGGTACCCCTTCTACCCCTACCTACCGGTAACCTCACCTACATCTACCCCACTCCTGTTCACACCGGAAAATCCGGTTCAAAATTAAGAAAAAGTTTGATTTACACTCTGAAAATTCTCATCAAAAAATCTGAAAATCTGCAAATTTTTATATTTTATTTTGTAAATCTCAAAAAATTTTATTTGTAAATCTTAACATTTTTTTTTTGTAAATCTCAAACCTTACATTATAAAATTTTTTATATTATTTTATTTTGTAAATCTCAACATTTTTTTTTTGTAAATCTCAAACCTTACATTATAAAATTTTTTATATTATTTTATTTTGTAAATCTTTAATTTTTAAATTTTATTTTGTAAATCTTAAATCTTTAAATTTTAATTTGTAAATCTTAAATCTTTAAATTTTAATTTGTAAATCTTAAATCTTTAAATTTTATTTTGTAAATCTTAAAAATTTATTTTTAAGAATTTTGTTTGCAAATCCCATAATTTTCATCCATAAATCTTTAAATTTTATTTTGTAAATCTTTAAATTTTATTTTGTAAATCTCGAAATTTTTTTCTTGTTGCAAAATTATTCAAATTTGTAAATCTTAAAATTTTAATTTATAGAATTAATCTCAAAGACAAATCTTTTTAATTTTGATATTAAAATTTGCAAATCTTGAAATTTGCAGAATAAGATTTTTAAAAAAATTAAACACTTCAAACTCTAAATCTTTGAATTCCCAAAATCAATGATTAGAATTTTTTTCGCAAATCACCAAATTTTGACTCGTAAATCTTTGCAATTCTTTTAAAATCTTAAGGGAAAAAAAGCTCTTGTCTGCAAAAATTTTCTGCATTTCTTAACAATTTCTTTCTGCAGAAAATCTTTAAAATTTCATTTAAAATAATTTTTTTCTTTATCTTTTATTAAAAAAAAAAAAAAAAAAACACAAAGAGAATGTAAATTTAAAGAAAAAAAAACTCATTTTTAAATCTTTTTCTTTTCTTTTCCTTTTTGTAAAAATAACTTTAAAGAAAAAGTGTGTTTAAAAGAGAAGGAAAAAAAAAAGCTTCGGTTTCCACGGCAACCATTTTCCCCGCTTCATCACGTAATGAGGAGAGCGGAAATATCGGGCGACAACCGGAAGTAACGCGCACCATTTGAATTATTAAATCATAAATGCGGCTTCGATATTTTTTTAAAGCGAGGGAAAAGAAGGCGCGAGGGGAAGCCCACTCTACGCTAAACCAATGAGAACGTGTCAGGGGCAGCATAACTAAGCTTAACGTAGCAATACATTGAGGGGCAGCGCTAAGTGGCACCGCTTAGTACAACCGGAAGTACAAAAAAAAGTAGTTTTATTTAAAAGATTCGAAGCGAGAACCGGTCTTACTGAAGGGATTCAAAACGAACACTGGTCTTATTTGAGAGTTTCAAAGCAAATACTGGTCTTATTTATGAGGTTTAAAATGAGAACAGGTCTTTGTCCAGATATTCAAAGCGAACACTGGTCTTATTAAAACGAGTCAATGCTAGAACTGGTCTTATTTAAGAGATTCAAAGCGAACACTGTTTATATTTAAAGGGTTTAAAGCAAGAACACCTCTTATTTAAGACGTTTAAAGCGAATACTGGTCTTAATTAAGAGATTCAAAGTGAGGACAGGGTTTAGTCCAGAGAATCAAAGCAAATACTGGTCTTATTAAAGAAATTTAATGCGCGAACAAGTTTTATTTAAAAGATTCAGAATGAAAACTGGTCTTATTTAAGGGATTGATGGCGAACACTGGTCTTATTTAAGAGGTTCAAAGCTAATACTGGTCTTATTTAAAAGGTTCAAAGCAAATACTGGTCTTAATTAAGAGATTTAAAGTGAGGACAGGTCTTAGTCCAGAGATTTAAAGCAAACACTGGTCTTTTAAAAAGAGTCAATGCGAGAACTGGTCTTTTTTAAGGGAGTTAGTTCGCGAACAAGTTTTATTTAAAACATTCAAGAGTGAAAACTGGTCTTATTTAAGGGATTGATGGCAAACACTGGTCTTATTAAAAAGAGTAAATGTTAGAACTGGTCTTATTTGAGATGCTCACAGCGAGAAATTGCCTTGTTTAAGACGTTCAAAGCGAATACTGGTTTTATTTAAGAGGTTTAAAGCGAGGACAGGTTCAACGCAGATTTAAAGCGAACCCTGGTCTTATTTAAGGGGTTCGAAGCAAAAACATGTTTTATTTAAGAGATTCAGAGTGAGAACAATTTGTTTGTGTAGGGCCAAGAAAGCTCAATCATCGCGGTGAAGCTCCTATCTAGCCCATAGTGTTTGGGTCATTAAGGGGCAGCGTGGGTGTGCGTGTGTATTGCGGTGAAGCTGTAATCTAAGCTACGGCGAAATGGCGGTTAAGGGGCAGCACGTGCGTTGCGGTGAAGCGATCGCGTGCAAGTTTAATGCTGAGGGCAGGGGCAGCAGCCATTAACGCTGCAGCTGAGGTTAAGGTGAGGGGGCGAGGTTAAGAGTAGGTCGTGGGAGGGGCCAGAAGGAGTCGTGAAATGTTAATGCCACGGCTCGATTCCTTTTTGTTTAATACGTTGATTACTTTTTCTTTCTCCATTACCATTGTCATCACTTATTCACGCTCTCTCCCTTACCCTCTCTCTATAAGACCCACGCGCACTCTACATGTGTATATACACTGTACATGTACATGGAATTACTTTCTTTTTTTTTTTGCGTTTTCTTTGTTTTACGTCATTCATTACGATTACACATTTAAAATTCTTTTCAATCACGAGTTAAAAATTCATTTTCAATTACTTTTTGTTTCTTTTTTTTTTCGATTACAATTTACTTTTCTTTCATCTTTTGACTTTTTTCACATTTTTACGCGATCACATTTTAATTTTCAATTACTTTAAAAATATTGATTACTTTTGAATACCAATTTAATTGCAATTTATTTTACTCGATTACTTTTTAATTTTCGATTACTTTTTAATTTTCGATTACTTTTTAATTTTCGATTACTTTTAAATTTTTGATTATTTTTTTTTTAATTACTTTTTTAATTTTGAGTACTTTTTTGATTTTGGTTACTTTTTCAGTTTCGATTACTTTTCAATTTTTGATTACCGGTACTTTTTTTTTAATTTTAATTACTTTTTTAATTTCGATTACCAGTACTTTACTAATTTCAATTATTTTTTCATTTTCGATTACTTTTTAAATTTTGATTACTTTTTAAATTTCGATTACTTTTTAAATTTCGATTACTTTTTAAATTTTAATGGCTTTTTAAATTTCGATTAATGTCCAATTTTTGATTACTTTCTTTTACTTTTAATTACTTTATTAATTTCAATACCTTTTTTAGTTTCGATTACTTTTTAAATTTCGATTACGGTAATTTTACTTTTTCAATACATGTAATCACTATTATTTCTTTCACGATTACTTTCTCCTTTACAACGATTACTTTCTCCTCTACAACGATTACTTTCTCAATACATGTAATCACTATTATTTCTTTCACGATTACTTTCTCCTTTACAACGATTACTTTCTCCTCTACAACGATTACTTTCTCCTTTACAACGATTACTTTTTATTCTTAATGATTACTTTTGCTCGGATCCTTTCACACCTTGTTTCTCCCCTCACACCTCTCCCCCTTCCCTGGCGAGGACAGGGGCAGAGGGGAGAATGAGCCGTGTGCCCTTATGTGTTTCAGAGGGACGAGTGGGATCGACATCGACCTGCGCAGAGTGGACATCGATCAGTGTCCGCCGAGAGAGGGCGCCACCGAGCTCAACATCTTCGCTTCCTCGGACAAGTGCAAGCCCCGCACCACCAGGGTACACTTATACCTCCCCTTAAGCTAACCGCGGCTCTTATAATGACGATTTGTCTCTCCCTTAAGTGCGAGTCTATCCCTGGCTTAGGCTTCAGGAGAGGCTCCTACCGCTGCGTGTGCAAGGACGGCTTCTACTTCCCGTACAAAGGGGAGGAGCCTCGCTACTATAACGGAAGCTACGTGGAGGAAGAGTTCGAAAAGCTCGTCATGGTAAGTAACACGGGCCCCACCCTACTAAACCTATCCCGGCTATGGAATGTAAATCTTAATTCATTGGAATGTAAATCTTAATGTTATTGATTGTAAATCTTAATTCATTGGAATGTAAATCTTAATTCATTGGAATGTAAATCTTAATTCATTGGAATGTAAATCTTA
>JAQGAZ010002628.1:0-16403 GCA_034692225.1 Polydesmus complanatus
GTTCTGCGAGAGCTAGGTGTAAAATTTAACTTTAGCTAAATAATATTAAACTTCTATTTTCCCGTTAAACCGAGTGCGTAATTGGTATCCAATTATAGGGGACTGTTTCGACTTTATTGTCCATCTTATGCTGGATCTTACCGGCAGTTTAGGAAAGGATCTAGCGTCATCTATGACAGATTAGAGAATTTGCGGTTAAGCTTTTTTTCTTGTTCTCATGCTTAACTACACTTCTTATAACGTAAGAATTGAAATTTTTATGCTCAGTTTATAAACAGTTTAAAAAAATAATTATTATGTATAGGGCTGTAATGACGTCATAAGTAATTAGTTTTATCAAAAAGTACGAACCCAATATTTCCCAGCAATTTATCATCTTGCATGTACAGTACATGAAATTCTAATGACGTCATGAGCAGAAAAAATTCAGAAAAAAAAAAGTTTAAACCCCGAACATGCTAATACTGTATTGCATTATTATTAAATAAAACTGTTTTCTACGGTATTTCAAAATATTAAACGCTAATTTTATTTTAATTATGAAACTAAGCAATAATTATTTCTTTCAAACGGAATGAAGATCATACATTTAAATTCCAAAGTTTGAAAGAAAAAATAAAACAACATGGCGAATTATCAGAGATAAAAAAAGGTATTTTTATGTTTTGTGTTCCCTTTCTATAATAAAAAATTCGAAATTTTATCAAAATAACTTTTGCGTTATAAACCACAATTTCATTTCTTCCAATTTGACGACTTTTTTTATGTTTGTTTATTTTCCCCGTTACATGTATTCCGTTTTTTTACTTGTTATTTTCAAAATACAAAAAAAAAAATCAAGTTGTCAAAATTTAGTTTAGAGTCGCTCGTTAAAAGCAGCGTGACGTAACCTCCGTCTTATTACCGCAACCGAGTGCGAAAGTCGTCATTCCAAGTTAACCACTTAAAAGACGAAAAAAAAAAAAAGAATAATATATAAAAAAAAAAAGAAAAAAAAACCAACACTAAGGATGGAACGCCAGGCGATCTACTTAACCATCCACAACGTAACGCTGCACGCGGTTCTCTTCAAAACGAATTATTCGCTCCACCGCATATGCACGTGTTCCAAAGGTTTGACGAGCGCAAATCTAAATAAACAATATATCCCTATAGCGCACTTCCGTCTCGTGTCGCCAACGCAAATTCATGTCGCCAGGTGCGCTGCTTTCTCCAAAACGAATTAGATATGCAATTTAGAGGTGTAAGGGAAAAGGAGGATCGGAGATCTCAAACTATTGATTTGTAAAATTCGATCAATGTCGAGCAAAACACCCACAAAAAAAAAATAATAAATAAAACGCAGGGACAAAAAAAAATCCTAAGTGTTTTCTCTTCCATTACAAATCTACGGTTATTTCTATTTTTTGTGGTTGTTTTTTTGTTTATGAGTTGTTGCGCGACGTCATGTTCGCCGTCTTCCCACCGCTCAATCGAACGTACAAGGCCGGTTCACCCAGGTCAACTCGCATTGGTCATCGGTCAGGAAGACACAATAACAACGCTGCTGCAATCTCCAGCTGACGGCGATATTTAGTTAGGGGATAAATAACATTCTTTTCGCTAACAAAACAATCTTATTTAGTAAACACACACATAAAAAAAACTTTTTTTGCGCCGATTTTCTTTTTAGCTTTCAAACAGAAATTCTAGATTTATCGGCATGCTAAAGCTGAGTAACATCACATTTACTTACAAAAGACGCTTCCATACGGGTTTTAGTATAAAGCGTTTTAAAACAACGCATCGCAATCAGTGCAATGAAATTTATTTAACGACCGCTAATTTTTAAACTCTCAAAGAGTTAATTATTTTAAATCATTTATAGCCTAATATGTGCGAAATTTCCCTAGGTATCTACTTTGAACCTATAAAGTTTTAATAAATCCGACTCATTACTTTTATGCCACACCATGTATACCTCAGTGCTCTGAAGTCTGGACAATTTATCATTGGTATGAAAATATGACGAAAAATTAAACCTCGTTCAAACTCACAATTTACCCCAGTTTTTCACAACATAGTACTACGGCGTCACATGTCACAGACATAACATTTAATACCAGGAGCCCAAAAATATTTTTGTCAAGGACTCCAAAAATGCTTAAACCGGCATTGTCATCAGCGGTCACGCGAGATTAAATTTGGCCTCTGTACTACGCTAAAACTGCGAAATGCAAAATTGCCACTATTTCTTGCAAATTTATTATTAGGTACGCGATTGATGTTTGTAATTTGAAAATATGAATCGCTGCAAATTAATTAAACCCGAAGGATAAATTATTACTAAGCGTTTACTATTGACCAAATTAAACAATTTTTCATCTTTCATTATACATATTTCGCGGATAAACACCTCCACACACTCATTAATTTACAACAATTAACTACACGTATGAACTTAATGTATGATTTAGAGATGCATCTCAAAACAGTAGAACGACGGACGAGCCAAATAGCCACCTGGTGACCGATAAATGCTCCTTCGCTTGTAGACATAATCGAATGAGCTACTTATTCAAACTAAAGTTGTAAACCCTCAAGTAGCCTATGCTACAGTAATTGTTATTTGTTTTCTTATCGCGTGTGTAACATCGCCTTAAATGGGTGGCGGCACCGATAAGCCTCAGCTACCACGTTACGCTATGCCGCTCTAGTGAGATGATAATTATCAATTCGAAAAAGTAATTCGTAACTACAGTATATTTATACGCCTAATAATAAATAAAAACATCGTAATTTAATAAGACATTTTAATACAGTGCTGTTAGAACAAAAACACAGCAGGCTTTCGAGAAAATTTTACCCGAAAATAACCTCAAAAAACATAGCCTACCGTATATAAAAACGCAAAATTGTAAACAAAATACATACCACGTAAATGACAATAAACGTAAACATAACTGATTATGACGTCCATTTTAGAAAACGCTTAGGAGTACGCTTCCGTACGTTAATAACCATGATCATAAAAAATACTGCAGCTCTACCTTAAATTTATCTGCAACTGTAATTGAATTCACAGGGACGTTATTTTTTACATTGTACTGTAGTTATAAACAATACGACATATTTCACAGTGAAACCTTTCAAAAAGATCGCCTCCAATTTGCTCATGTTAATACAAGTAGTTTTACAAGTAGTAATACTTGTAATTTTCCCAAGGCCGATCACTTCTAATGCAAGACCATGACTGCTCATTTTTAGACCTACTTTTAATGGGGATCTCTATTTTAAGACCATCGAGATGCTGAATTGTGGCTAGCTGCATAGTGCGCACTCACCGACCATAATTTTGCGAGTCAATATTTCAGCGCAGTTAAAAATTCTAAATATTTAATTAAAATTCCTAGTAATAAGATTTTAGTTGGAAAACGTCTATGCATAAAATTGAAATTTTAATAGCATAAAAATAAAAGCAAACTTTCGCACTTTTAGTCTGTCCCAACGGTGGCTTCGGTACACAGGTCTCACTGTGCATGCATTTATCTTTTACATTCTGCTATTTAAGCGGCAAAAATTGAATTAAATGTTTTCCATTCCGGAAGATCGGAGTGCATGCGACGTTGAAATAGCTTTTCAAACATTAATACAGTACTGTATAGCTAAAATAACACAGTTTTATCGAAATTAAATAATTTTTCCCCGCAAGGTACAAAAACAAGTACAGTACATGTAGTCCTACCAAAATAAAATTGTAAAAGACAAAATACATGAACTTTGACCTAGACCTCCTAAATTTTAAACTCACGATATTAATTTGCATATTATAAAAAGTTAATCGATGACCTAGTGGAAATACCCAGTATTAACGAAATTGCAATTTTTTTTAGCAATGAGAAAATACTTAAATGCAGCTAAGGTTTTGTACAGGCGATTTTGAATAAATTTATAATACTACCGGTAGTAATTGTGCCTAAATAAAGAAAAACGCACAATTTAGAATCGACTACTAGTTTTAAGGTGTGTTACGTGCTATTATATTAGCAAAATACGATTTTTACCTTTTAAAAAAAATTTAAAATGTCGTTTTCTACCAGTAAAAACGATACTTTTTAATATAATAAAATATTCAGATCTTAATGCAAATGATGATACGTGAAACTGCTACTAGGCAATGTTTACCGGACATTCCAACTGCATTAAAAAAACTTATACTTTTGAATATTTTTTATTAATAAAGTTTCCGGTTTGGCTTTATAAATAAGCGATTTGTATGTAAATTTTTCGTGCCCTTGCAAGGTTCCTAGCAACGTACAGTAAGCTATCACTTAAATTAAAAAAGTTTTTAGTGCCCCAGACACAGTGCCATTGAGTTGAATAGCGCAACTTTCATTGGCGTTTAGCGTGTAAACTGCTGTGAGCGCAACGGCGCTCATTAAAATTGGCGCGTGTCAAATTTCCTCTCACTTCCGTTCGTTTAAGCGTTGCACTTGCCCAGGTAGGAGAGTGAACGTCACGATTCACGTTCCTCGTCTAAAATCCCGTTACAATAATTTCGCCTTGAAAAGACCGAGATCAGAAGTCGAGGTCAAAAGTTCGCCTCGTGTTTACGTTTCCCGCGAAACGCAACCCATACATATAGCATTAAATTAATTAATTTTGCCTCTCGACGTTTTGTTTCTATATCGCCGCCACGTCAAAACTAAAATAACGTTACATAATACTTTATAACATAATAGATCTGCACCAATCAAAATAACAGTTAAGACGTCCAATATTTAATTGAATTAATTACAAAAAAAACCGTCAAGTCCCCGTCAAGAGGCTTTGCGAAGTCAAAAACGCTAACACTGTTACAGTAAAAAGATAGAATCAGGAAATTACGTCACATACATACAGAAGGACGCATGCGCATCTTAAAAGCCCGATTAAGCAACATTAATTTTAAATAATACAAGAAAATACATTTTTAATAATTATTTTGGATTTCTTTCGACGCCGTTTAAATCGCAAATTGTGCCAATGTTAAAACGCTCATTTAACGTTAACGCGCTAAATTTTTACAAACAAATCCGAGCTCTGACGTCACAGCGCATTTCCGTATGATAATTCGCGCGATGAATTATGACTTGTGCTGCGCACGGAAAGCATTTAGCGAGATGAGCGTTAATTTACTTAGCGTAAATGAAAATGCGCAGAGATGTGCGCGGAGTGCAAATGAGGGTCGTTAATAAACAACAGGAAAGAAGGGAGAGTGCCGCGGACCCTCACGCGCACTTCTTAAGACGAGACGTGTTCAGAGTGTTGAACACGTGTTCAAATATTTTGCCACCATCATTATCCACCACGTACAAGGTTATCATAAATACATGTACGCCAAGGAGTACGGGGTGCGTCGCTAATCTTCTCCCGAAATAAATCACTTCGCTCATCCATCGCCATCGACAAGTACTTCGCGGAATTTACAGCATTTTGCGCGTAAATTCAAAAATAGCCCCCCTCTAAACATCCATTTTATGCGGGAAAAATCGAAAAAAAAAAAAGCAAATAAATAGGTGCATTACGTGAAGAAAATTCCCCGATTTTGTCAGAGAAAATTATATACATCCCTCTTCCAAAAAAAAAAAAAAAAATGCATTGGAAAACCATACGGGAGAAGAATGCAATAAACCTCGGAAAAACGGAATTTATAAAATAAAAAACCAAAATAGACAGCTTTTCCATAACATATTTTATATAAATCCCATTTTAAAAAAATACATTAAAATTATGTTTGTTTTTTATCTCAATTTATTCCGTGTATCAATGCTACTGAACAAATAACTTACAAAAACTTTACCAATAAATGATAAAAGTAAACTCTTTTCTTCACTTTTTAACCATTATTATCACTCACTTTTCCAATGTTACTATCATTTTTCGCAAACTTCACCAGCTATTACACAATTTTGTTGTTTATGTACTAAAATATATTGGAACCCTCATTGTACAGTATAGTAAATTTCGATACGGTATAGAGTACTGATAATTTCATGGCAGAGAGAATTTCGTTGTACCGATTATTCGGTTATATTAATTTTGATTTGATAATTACGTAAAATACTTTTAAAAAAAACCATGGATTTAAAATGTCTAAAATATTCAAAAAATCCCCTTTCATTTTCCACGTAACGGGGGTCTCGCGTAAACACTCCATATTTTTCCCCCGATATCTTTTGCCAAACTTTTTTGTTCTCTTTTTTTTTTTTTTATTATTCTCTCAACAAAAAATAAGTAATAAAAAAAGAGTGGTGAATTCTTTTCCGCGCAATTGAACTTCACGTAGCGTATTCCCCGGAGATAAACGAATGAATGTGTAAAAGCGCAGTCAGTCCATTTTTCATGATCAACATCCACCAGGAGCCGCGGTGCAGTGAGCGTGTAGGGTGAAGAAGGCTCACGAAATGCTACTGCTGCTGTGTATCGAAAAGTCATTTCAAGTAGTTTTGCATAGTCAATAGTAAAATCGACCGTTCAACCTATTCATCTAAATGGAGATGTAGGTCCACTCCTCGATCACCCAACCTACCCACTTGCTCTATAGTCCTGCAACTGTCCGACCAGCGCTCAACTTTTGTTTAAACGACCTAACGACGCTCCTTCTATATCGATTGTGTAAATTGGAGCAAAAATAACAACAAAGATAAATAGGAAGACAGCGAGAAAAGAATAAGAAGACGGGGAGGAATAAAAAAAAAAGTGTTGTCAAAGTGCGGACGTGGAGCGAGCATGTGTTAGTGTCATTGTGAAATGAAGAGTGATGAAGAAAGGTCAAGAAAATCATCTTTCGAGATGAGCTCCTCCACTTCAAACGGTGCTGCAACGATGACCTTTTTCCGAAGGATATAAAACAAGGTCGAAAAAGAAAAATAAACAAAAAAATAAATGCGACAAATATACAAAAAAAAAAAAAAAAAACTATTGAAACACGTCACAACTCATCTAATTAAATTTACATTATACTATTCCTCCTAATTACTATATTTATACTCGTACAGAAGTATACTGTACATAATGTATTGTTCTTTGCTTACCGGTATTTATTTACTCGTTTCACAATTTTTAATTATTTTTAAAAAAAAAATTCTTTTTATTTTATTTAAATTTTTTTATCATTACAGTATGTTTTATTTTTTCTGATTTCATTAAATTTTTATTTGCAATCGTACTAATCAAATACGGTATTATAAAATGCAAGCTAAGCCGAAAGTTATGGCAACCGTAATGACGACGTGGCATCATTGAAATTAGGAGTTTAATACATACTGCGTAGGTGGAATAATCATGGCCATAGGAAAAAATGTTCCATGCAATGACAACATGGACCTCCATTTTGATCCCACGTATTCACACAGTGTACAATGTTATTGTGTTTATCTTTAAATAACTGTAGGTAATCAAGAGCATTTCGATTAGTTTAGTTTAATTCATGTTTACTCTCACGGATAATGACAAGAGACTCTTAAAATCACTTAATTAAATTCTTTTTTTTTTATTCTTATAATTTTTTTCGGTTCAAATTTAACGTTTCATTTAATTCTAAAAAGCAATTCAAATACTCATTAATAATTTACCGTATATCATTAATATCCGAGTTTTGAAAAATTCGAAACCTCAAAATGTGATCGATTCCATTGCGCATCGTTACATACTGTAGATTTAATGTCTACTTTTTTTTGCAGAATAATATTATTACTCGTGAGAATCAAGACGGATTCTATATTAAAATTGAAAGATTTTTTATCGTAATTATCGATTCTAATGTGAAAACTTTGCAAAAATAAATCTTAAATGTGCAAATTAAAATACATTCTGAGCAAAACTCTTAATTACAGTACCTACCGGTACTTTATCTAAGATAATAATAATATGTTTTAAAATGTTTAATCTTATGGAGTAAATAGGGAAAACATAATAAATAGAATGTAAAGATAATTTATTTTTGTACCTTGGTAGAAAAATGACAAATGTAACAAAATTAATGTTAATGGAAAAATTCTTGTTTTTGCGGTAAAGAAAAGCATTAATATCAGCAATGGCGTCAAAAAAGTCAGAACCCGACCTTTTCTTTATAAGATTTTTGCAATATTGAACCAAATTTAATGGCTGCAAATTTTAATACATTAGTCAAATACTGTGAAAAATGCTTTGTCTCTCACATTTGTGCGAATTTAGATTGCGCGAGGTGGATACTGAACTACTGTACACTGTATAAAATCTAAAAAAATAAACGTTTTTATCTCTTGTCACGTAACAATTTCTCTAACCTCAATCTTTCTTCATTTCTTAATCAACCTTAAATCGAATTCCGCAAAATTAAGAAAACAAAGTTTGCAAGGCCGTCGCACGAATTATTTCTCCCATAATTAAAAAATGAAAAAAAAAAAAATACCCGGGTTAATCGTAGTTTTGGTGGTAATTAATGAGGCGTATCCCGCCTCTCTCCCGCCCCCTCGCACTTCCTCCGCCATTTAATTCTTCCCTTTATTCATTCAATTTCCATTTCGAACGCCAAGTCGAACGTCGGAGCTGTGATTTGATATCCGGAGATAAAAACACCAAAGAGATTGTTAATGGCGCCGTAAAAAAAGTCATCAAATGTTTAAGCGACATCGCCCGTGTATCAAAAACTCTCGTTAATATTTTTCTCTAATTAAAAATCAATTCTTTTTCACATTTTTTTTTTTTCTTCAATCGAATGAAAAATCGTCTCCGAACCAACAAAAAAAAAATAAAGCAAACGCAGAAATCATTTGATATTTTTCTTGACAATAAAAAAAAATTAAATAAAAGATCTTGGAGGGTGGGTGAGATTTCGAGAGAAGAAAAGGGGTGTGATTTGTGGGCGGTTGGGTGTCCACCATTTGCGAACCGGAATCAGCGCGTGCGGTGAAGTCATAAAAATTGTCAGTGCATGACTACTGGTAATTACCGACAGAGTGATAATGGTTGCTATAGTCGGTGGGTAGGCGACCGCTCTGTCGGTTGGTCACTCAGAAAATAACCAAAAAGAGAAAAAATGTCATTTTGTGTTCGGTGATTGAGATTGATTTCTTTCACGAGAAATTCGCAATCGAATGTGACATCGGTGGAACATTTATTTCTTTCGTTTTTCCAAAACTGCCGGCCATCTTTTTTTTTTTTTTTATCAAATATCTCTCTCCCATTTCCACCCACCCGACGCTCAGTGAATAGAATAGAAAACTTAAGGAAGAACATATATATCTAAAAAAAAAATTCCGAGTATATTAAAGAAGTGAGATGGACTAGACGAGAGCCATTAGTCATCCGCAATGACCGTTGGACGTGGAATAAGAGCAGCTGATGTGCACCACCCACCTACAACCATATCGCTTGTAATACACCGATGGAATATCAAAGCTCGAAATTGCATGGACATGCCCTAACCTCAAACTCATAGATTCTTATCTCATGTTACACGATGAACAAATGTTTTTGCTCAATGGCCGCTTTTTTGTAGTGTACGAATTTTACTGTCAGTTATTGCAAATTGCACCTTCAAATGTCTCGCTCGCTCTTGATGGTCAACCAATTTATTACCGGTACCTTACATTTAATTCATCCTTTTTAAAAATTCAGAAATCGTTTCAGTTAGATTTATTGCAAGTACACAGTATCTAGCCTACTAATGCTATGGTTTTAACCCACACATTTTCTGTTTTACAGTCTTAAAGATTGCATTTTTTTAAAGTTATAATATCACTAAAAAAAAAAATAATCATCTACAGTAAATAGAATCGCTGAATAGTAAAATCGAATCGAGTTTTTTATTTATTTATTTATTTTTTTTAATTAAATTTATTGAAAGTTAAACGGAGAGCATCCATTAGCAGCGATCGTTGCCCGCCAATCCCAATATTGATCAAATAGAAATTAAGTCGATACTATTAATTAAAAAAGCTATTCGCTTGATTTCGCTTATCATCGTTCCATTCGCCCTCAACCAAAAATTCCCCGAGGCCCTTCTTTTCTCAACCAAAAAATCAACCGGTTGGATATTTTTCTTCGTCGGACTTTTGTAATTTCTTAATTAAATTTTTGCTTCGATGACCTGTAATACACAAACTTTAAAAAAAAAAAAATAGAAAACGCGGTTCTCAGTTTTCATATAATAATTTTAAAACCGTGTAAATAAATATGAACGATAAACGCGGCACATATGTCTACCGACGAATCGCACTGAAAATCCGAAGAAAAAAAAAATGCAATTAGAAGCAATCATTTTCGGTGTAAATGTGTTATGCCATTGATTCTTCGAGTTTTCTATACTAACACTGATCGATCGATCCAATGAACGAAACGCAAACATCTCTATATCCGTCTCATATTGACTTTGAGTACCGTTTACATTTGATAAACTAAGAATCTTCTTTTTTTTTATATATATAATATAATACGTATAAAGGGTCAAAAAAAAAAAAAATAACGAAGAAGTAATCGTAGAAAAAAAAAGCTAAATGGAACGAGAAAGAGACGGAGAAAAAGCTCTCATTTTATTTATAAGGACACAGATTAATGCGGTGTGACAACAACTGATCTCTTTTCTATAGCCCATTGCTCGATCTTCATTATTTGTCCCAAGAGGAAGACAAAAATGTTGGACATTTCATCTCCTTCCTTCCTCCTCTCTCCGATTCCTTTTTCATCGCCTTTCAACGTCCATTACAAAAACCACAATGTTCCTATTCGCGCTCGGAACTTATTATCCAATTCTAAACAATGGAAATACAATCTCTTCTTCTCCCCCCTACCCCACATCTTGTAAAATTTCAATCCCAAATCCCAGAGATGGACAAGCGGTGTGTTCCATCAACTACCCGTTAAAAATAAAATACGAACGCTGACAAAATATTTACTGATTTCAAAATACAGACTTAATGGCTATATCAACAAACCAGTGACAAGTCATTGTAGACGTTTTTTTTTTCTTGTATTACAGTCACTTCAAAAAAAAAAATACTCGTTCAAGAAACATCCCAAAAATTAATCAACTGTATTACACGCACTATCAATTTTAATATCTCAAAACCTTGTCCACAAGTTTCTCAATATCCAGTCTACTATAGTGAAATCTTTATTTCAAGACCACCCGTTAAGATCGACTAAAAATGGTCTTCAAATAGAGGTTTTTTTTTATTTATTTTTATGCTACGGTATTAAAATTGAAATTTTTTTGCTAAACATTTTTTTACTAGAAATTTTGCTCGAGTATTAGAACTTGATATAACCAGTATATTGTATTTAAATTTATATAATTATTGCAATCGGTGTTAGAAACCGAGTAACAGACGTAAACAACACAGATCATACTATTAATACCAGCAAATTCAAAAAAAAAAAATTCTAATTTAACAAGTACTTCAACGATTAATTAATAAGTAATTAACAATACCGTAACAATCGCAATGTAACTGTTTAATATTCCGTCGAAAGTGCTATAAACCGCAATCGCCTTGTGAAAACGCGCTCTCACCGTGATATTGAAGAATTTAAATACCCCTGACGTAATTCCCAAATTCTGCCGTGTTAAGGTCTTTTAATAAACACGTGTTAACGAGTTTTTACCTCCTATTATCCTTCATTATATTCTTTCTCCCCCAACCCCAAACCCCTCAATCTTTCAAACACTTTTTTTTTTTTGACTTGTCTTAACTTTTAATTTATTTACAAAATATTAATTAGTGGAGCATAAATATGAAGAGGCTCAAGAGTTTAGTCTATCCGAACGTGGAAAGCAATTTGTTGAGAATGCGCAGTGTATTATCCGGGCAAATCGGTGACATTCATCAATTAATCACGTCTTTTTCTTTTTTCCTTCACTCTCTCGCAGACTCGCACTCGTCTTATGTAAAGAATAATATGGTAATTAACTACGTCAGCATGACTCACAACTAATTCCATAGATCCCGCGAAATGATGCGCGTTCCTAACTTCCTATACATAATACTAATATACTGTACAGTAGTTCAATAGCGCGTTCGTAGTTCAACTAAAAACACGATCAGACCGCAGTCTATTTCAAAACGCCGCAATTTTTCCCCCGCCTTTTCATGTAAGAAAAAAAGAAGGAAAAAATTGTTTTATCTAAAAAATAATAAGGAAAAATTTGTTCTTGTACGTAAAAAAAAAAAAAAAAAAAGAAAAATGTTAGTGATCAAAGGTTGTTGATGTGCGTTTGACTTCTGAAGATAAAGTGATGCTGCGCGTGCATGTTGATGGACAGTGAGGGAACAATGAACGCGGGTAAACTAACCCATAAAATGAGGAGCTTCAATCTACTGGATGTGTAAGCAGTAGTCTGGGAAAACATTCGCATTTTCTTCATAATAATATGGAGAAAATGTTTTGACTGAGATCCAGTAAACCTAAACAGAGTTTGAATGTTTTCTCGGAAAGGAAAAATTACGGAAACTGTAAACATTCCCCAGAGACACTCAGTTATCCTAATTAACTAAGAAAATAAACCACTTCTTGTTCATTAGTCTACATATGAAATTTTACTTCATTTAACGAAGAAATGCCAAATTTTGGGGGCACCCGGTGCATCTCTCGATGATAAAAATGGTAATAGTTCATAGGTTGAGCTCACTTTAATAATAATTTATTGTTTGATTAGGTCCCCTGCGCCAGGTATGGACGTGCTCTCCAACAAGGCTAACCACACCCAGACCTATCTTTTTGGTCCTAAATACGTTCCCTAAAAACAGCAAACACTCAATAAGAAAGAAGAGTGTTCGTTATCGAATTCCGATTGGTGCACTTATTTTACAACTCTCTAAAAATATATTAAACAAATTTTTTTGAAATCAAACACTTCATTTTACGGTTTTTACCAGAAGCCGTTTACAGTATTTCCTATTGCTTCAAATCAAAAGTTCAATTTTAGCAAAGTGTTTTTGGTGATTCGACGAAAGTGAGCAAAATAGAAATATTGATCTCTACAATGGACATTTGTCACTATGGTAGCCTACATTGATCATAGCGTCTTCAACTCTGCATGGGTTTTATGTGCATTTTAACAGCAAAGTTTTACATTTTTATGCGCATTTTTTAAAAGGAAAAAAAAAAATTGATATGTGAAAAAGAAACTTATCATGTGTAAAATTTATTTCCAGCGTTAAAACTCCAGAATACATTACAAAAACCTAAAATGGATTTACAAAATGACAAACTCTTTAAAACTTGAATACATAGGCCTACATTAAGCAAAAAAATTAATAATGTGAACTCCCAAAATTTAGAATTGTGCGGCTATTTTTTAATCGCTAACTTTCAATACATGTTTTTAATGCGCCTAATCAAGTTTGATTTTTTTTTTAAAAAAAATTTAATGTGGAAACAAATCAATAATCAAGATAAGCTTACCAGCAAATTAATTTCATTTTCTAAAAACTTTTGTACAAGTTATTAAATTTTCAATTTTCTTTTAATTGAAAGTGTTCCAAAAAAAATAAAAATGTCGTTTGTGATTACTGTACTAACTTTTATTTCAACATTTTTTTTTTTTTTAATTTCCAGGACGAAAAAAATCAAGTTTTAACGACAAACGTTTGGCTGGATCAGGTAATATCAAAAACTTCCTCCCCAAACCTCCCAATTGATGAGTAAGAAAACCTAACGTCGTCAATAAATAATACTACTAAAAAAAAATCAATCGAAATTTTTTCCTTTAATTATTAACCTGTTATTGAAATAAATTTTGCAATTGAAGAAACCCGTCGCCATGACAATGTGCTTTCTCGGTTCCATTCCACATCGCAAAACCCGCGATTATATTGTACTGCGTTATTCTTAACAAGTAAAATGTTGATACAACGAAATTTAACGCTTTGAAATAACTTTTTGTTTCAAAATAAATGAAAAACTCTTAAGACCCCATCAAGAAATTAACTCGTATATTCATCATTTCAAATAAACGAATCTTTCGTTGTTATTGATAGGTTTATTTAAGTTCGTTGTATCGATATTTCACCGTAGCTGGATAAGAGAAGGGAGAAACCGTAGAGGGTGGAGCATTAAAAAAAAATGTCGAAAGACATGTTTCATATTCAAAATGCGTTCCAGCCACTCAATTCCTAAAAGGCAAAACTTTTAGCAATTGCACATTCCACCCACACCCACCGCAAAAAGCGTGTTCCGATTCATTTTTAATATCAATATAGGAAACGCTAACCTCCATTTTTAATCATTTCGGCAACAATACATTTTTTCGGAGTCTGGTCGATAAATTTTCTG
Source organism: Polydesmus complanatus (assembly GCA_034692225.1). Classification (NCBI taxonomy): domain Eukaryota; kingdom Metazoa; phylum Arthropoda; class Diplopoda; order Polydesmida; family Polydesmidae; genus Polydesmus; species Polydesmus complanatus. The sequence goes on from JAQGAZ010002628.1 coordinate 14,278, forward strand.
AAAATAATTACATTTTTATCTTTCCTAAACTCCACAAAAAAAATATATATACATAACTTTTTATTTACTTTTTTTTTTCTCGAGAATAAAGGGTTCGTTGGGCTCTCATAAGTGACCCATAGAATTATTCAAACTGTCATAAACATACTCGTTGGAAAAAAAAAATATATTTCGTTTTCTTTCATTTTTGCATGTGTCAAAATCCATTAATAAACATTAAACATAATGTATACGATGGGTATATCGTCTCCGCCTGCGCGCAGTACGTCACGCGCTACGTGTGACGTTGCATCTTTTGATTTATGAGTTTTGCTAAAGTAATTTTTTCCCATCATCCGCTAAAAATCCGCTGAAACCGTTTTCCAGACACGTGATGTATTTATTATTATTTTTTTTTTTATCAAAACAACGGGCATATGCCCAACATATTTACAATAATACTAAATAAATTACGTTAGTGCACATTATCGATTATCCGAACACCGCCGAAACAATGGATTAACACAAGTCAAAACATAAAAACCACACCAGCAATCATGGAAATGTAAGCATGTCTATTACACAACAAATTTCAAGATTATGTTTGATGTTTTTCAAACGACTTTTTTCAATGAAATTGCCCCGAGTTCAAAATAGAAATATAAAAATATAATTGCGAATATATTCTCAAAACAAAAAATAAACTAATGTTTTTTTTTGATAGCAAATAAAAATGGCTCAACAAAATAAATTTTTATTTAAAATGCCAGCACCAATAAAAATAATTTTGATTTCAAACCCAAACACTGAAAAGTAGACGAACGAATCAGCTGTGACGAACGAGCAACATGTTTTTGAAACTGCACCGATAAAAATTAAACTAAAATCAATCAAATCCCAGATTATTAAATGAAGAATATTAAATGCAGATTCATAATAAAAGTCAAAATGTATACTAAAAAATTCCGTGTGAAACTCATTAAAACGAATGACACCTACAGTATAAACATTCTAATCAAACCAAACCCAAACTGACATAGTGAATAGGCTGTCGCCTACGGTACTACTCGTATATTCTAAACCTTTCTCAGTAGACAGTGACTTTCAGGAGACTAACATAAAACTGTTTTGATTATAAGGTTCATTTTTGACAACTTTTAAAACTCGCTCTACCTTAATTTTACATCTAAAGTCTAATTTTTGCATAACAAATAAAACCCGTCAATCATATCTTTAATAATGTTATTGTACACCTATATTATTTTTTTCCACAAATTTTAAATTTGTTTTCTGTAAAACTCCAAAAAAATATAAAATAAACTACAATTTTCTAAAAAAAAAAAAAAATTCTAAATGATGCATTGAATAATCTACGCAGTTTGGTAGAGTAACGTCGGCTGTTATTCAGCACACACGCACCGCGGCTCTAGTACCTGCCCTTCGCTTGTCGTTTGATTGTTGACACTAGCTTCAACTTTAATTCGATAGAAAAAGCTCGGACTTTATATTTATTTTTCCTTCATTGTTGAAAAGGACACTAAATACTGTGCTTTCCCCCCCCCCCTCCCCCATCTTTAGGTGTTCACGTCGATGCTATCGGCGTTGAAACGCTGACATTTTCGAACGCTCGTTCTCAGCTTTATTTGCTTTTGCAGTTTCGATTTCGCCATCGACCTAAACCGAACCCTATTATATCGACGATAAAGCACGGGTTAAAGAAGGAAAAAAATAAATATAAAAAAAGGCGGACTAAAAATACATTGCGGCTTAAGTCATCTCAATCACCCCACCGCCATTTTATTTTAATGCCCCAACACTGACACCCGTAATAGAAGCCACCAACCAAAATAATGTTGATATTTAAAGTATTAGATATCAAATACAAAGCTCGTGTGGCGGTTTCGATAGTAATTATAGTGAAATATTGCCTCCAACGTCTGCGCGTAGTCACACGAAAGAGAAAAAAAACCCCGTTCCGTTGCTATAGCAACTCAACTAAGTATTACATCTATAAAATAAAAAATAAAAACTTAAGGACTTTTTTTTTTTATTTAAGACCCTTGTGCTAAGATCTTTCCTTTGTCACTAATTTACGAACAAGTTTCGCAAACATCCTCTCACATACTTTATTATCAAGGATTGATTCA